>JAPYZJ010000922.1:0-63957 GCA_030522765.1 Ophioninae sp. B BG-2022a
TTTCAGTATTGATATTCTGGAAAATACTAACTTTCAGTATTGATATATCGAAACTGATCTTAAGGACTAAAATTTCGGTAAGTACTGATTTTCAGTGCTGATATTTCGAAAAGTACTGATTTTCAGTTCTCGTATTATGTTTTTTTTTTCACTTAAAAATACGTCACGGATCGATGTTGCAGCGAGAAAATCGAAACAGCAAGAATATTTATGTACGCATTGATTCGGCCGCAAACCTTTCATAGCTGTATCGAACTTTTTTCCGTTGGTTGGAGGCGAACAAGCGAGATAAACCCAAACGGCCGAGAGTTTGACGGCTCGACGGATCGATCCTTTTTAGCCTCCGGCTGGAACTGCTGAGTACTTTGTCGGTTGGGCTGACCTATTTAGGCAATGGCAAGGTCACCGTCGTTGGTCGTCGACGTCGTTGCCGACGAAGCCACGAGACTTTGGCCTCTGCTCTTATACCGCAGGCTCGGCATCGCGTAAACACACCCACGATTTCTGTACGCTTCTCGTCGCAGCACACGACGTATTACGATACGCGAGGGAGCATACCCGAGTGTTACATCTTTGTGTACAGGGAGTCCCATTTGACTTATTCACGTCCATCGAAAGGAGAAACAAAAAATTAAAGCCGAAACATTTGACAAACGGATTCGAATGAGCAGGGCATGATTCGTTCTTTATATGGTAAACGTTGGCAACGTCGTCGTCGAGGGGACCGGCAAGGTCAACTCTGCATTCTGACTGAGAGGTTATATATTTGACATAACCTCTCATAAGGCACAATCGTCTTTTTAAAAAACAATTAACGAAAGTTTGAATTATTATCTTTGTCGATATTTCTCGAAATCGGAAACAAAATATTCCGATTCAACCGACTGTTATTTTGGAAATTGTAGTTTTCGGAACGCTGGGCTTGAAAATAAAATTTTGTGAACTCAAAATGACGGAAATATCATTATTGTGAAATTTCGGTTTGCTTTAATAGACCTAACTATCGCATTTTTAGTGTTTTCAATGTAACCTCAAACATACGAAGATACATAAGGTTTTGTTGAAATCCAGATATTTGTCCGAATTTTTGTCCGCCATTTTGAAGTCGTTTACAAATTTAAAAGTCTCATTTTACATCACACATGAATTCAGCAACTGAAAAAACTATATACTACTCATGTGTATCGAAATTAAATTACTTTCTGGAATTGCATCCGTCATTTCGATACTTGAAAATCCGACGGTAGATTCAGCTTGGAAAACGTCAAGAACTGTAATACCGGGATTGTCGGAGAAATTTCACGATTTTTCATTGTGACACAAAATTGGCACGAATCTCATTTTCACCACTTTGCTAATGGGTTTAAATGGGTCTTTTGTTACATTGACGAGTAAATCGATGAAAATATCACCTGAAGCTGCAGTTCTCGAATATCGGACTCATGACAATTTCCATTCAATTTTGAGGTTACCCGAGTTTTATACATGGCTGAATAAATCCAATTGTTTCCGTGGTGATAAGTTATTTTTCTATATCACAAAAGTGGCACAAAAATAGAATTTTCACACCACTGCTAATTGATTAATGCAAGTAATGAAAGATCGATGGGAATTAATCATTTTACAGATTATCACGTGCATAACCTCTTACGTATAGACTGGCAAGCGAAGAATTGAAAAAAAATGGACACGCCCACTGCACGTTACGTTTTCAATCACGCCGAAAATTGTCGAGTGATTTTGTCCGAAGAGGAATGATCTAGCAGCGAACATAAAATTTTTATGTGACCCTTCACAGGCCGCGTAAAACGTCTCTGTGAAACTCGGGAGTGAACGAGATGGAGAAAACGCGTACACGTGAGAGACGAAAGACGAAGTTGAAGGGGTGGGGAGAAATAAAGGTAAAAAGATGCTGGTTGCGGACATACGATCGAATAGGTCTCTTTCGTATTCGCACGCCGTCGCGTGGCACTCGGCAGGTAGTGGCGCGCGAAGAAAAAAGAGCATCTCCGTATCAGCGAGAGAGAGAGAGGTAGATCGAAAAAAAAGACAGAAAGAAGGGCGAGTAAGCAAGATCTTGGCATTCGAATCCGCCAGCCAACCTCGTGCTCCTAACTTACACGTGAAACTATATATGTACGTATATATTCCACGCTGGTTTCATCCGGCCAATATGAACCGGCTGTACCAAGGCCGATCTCGCCAAACCGACAATTTCAAAATTCGGCGTTTGTCGCATTCCGGGATACTTGCCGTGATTATTATAGCCGGAAGCTGCAACGGATGTCAGTATGCAGGAAAATTGACATAGAGGTGTAAAGTTTCTTTCGGGATAACCTTAAGAAAACGTAGACGAACGACTTAACCTCACAAATGATCGATCGCAGTTTTCTAATGGATAGTCAATTTTTTTTTTAACTTTAGCAACAGGCTCGGTAGCATTCATGGCTGCAGAGCTTAATGATTTTTTTCCAGGTTAACAAAGTTTCGTCTGCGAGAAATCTTGATTTTAGGATCTCATCAAAATTCGAAAATCTGTTGCACTCATATGCCTCATGATACAACTCTAGTGGTCTACTTGTAGGGTTTATGGACCATGATTATCTCAAGTCTATTCATTCAATTACGACAGAGCGAAAAAGTCTGCACGCTGTATTTCATTAATTTATCTTACCGTTAAGTTGGGAAACAAGTTTACGTCAGGTCATCAACAAAAAAAATTGTGCAGTAACCCGGAGCAAGAAATAATAAACCAGGGTTTCTTAACGTTTTTGTAAACGCACAACAGTTTCTATATTGAAAATCACCATTTAACCATATGCGTCACCTGAGCATTTCGTTCAATAATACGAAAAGTCGAAGAGACCGTACGTGATGTTATAAATTATGCCGTTCATTGCTGTGGGATGTTAAGCTGGCTAACGATTAATCCCCAACACGCAAATTTGCCCTTGCACGTTTTCTCATGAAAGTAATAAAATTTGGTACAGTGAAAATTTTCTACTACTTCTATTTTCAGCTATCCTTACAGTATTTTCTTCCGTCAGGATATAATGTTTTAATAAGTTGGGTGTTGTCATCATTATCTAAACTGAGGCATATTATATATATTATAATAGCGTCATATCAAAGTCAACAGTTCTATTCTACATGTTTATTCAGTCAATATATTTAAATTGTCGAAGAATAGCAAAAATTAGAAATAAGTTTGCAAGTTCATTGTACATGCGACGAAGGGTGGGAAATCTATAGAATTGTAATAGGCTTGTGAGATACATACAAATAATTATTTCGTATGCACTGCATCCCAGGGATTTCACTTTTTCTATCACTGGCCAAGTGAAAATACAAATCTGGACAAAAATTTAATCAGCAAGCCTATTGTAGTAGATAATACGTAGAATGGTGAGCAAAGATAAACTCGGTGTCTAATATTGCTTTGCGTACCGACTATAATCTTGGGTCGCGTCGGCTTATAGTTAAGACAAAATCAAAGCTTTGAACAGATATTTCTACCAAATGTATCACTTGTAACATAAAATATAGTACTGATGCTTTGCGTCTGACATTTAAAGAGCGTGACGCTTGAAAATGCTTTAAAGAGCGGGGCGCTTACTTGGAAAGGAGACTAGGTTTACTATGAGGAAACCAAGTTAAAAAATTCGTGAAAATATATCAAACTTTCAAATGTCCTTATGGCAAAGTAATAGCTGTTTTACACATAAATGGAAAACAAATTTTTGTGAGATATCTTCAAAATAAATATCTAAATGGAAAACCAACTTGGGCGTCTGTGAGAAAATCGTGCTCTCGAACATTTGTGAGGTTATGTCGACATTTCCCGTTTTTGACGAAAAATTTGCGAGGTTATGTTAACATCGTACACGTCCTTGTAAAGTTTGTAAGGTTACGTTGACGTTGTGCATCAAAGCAGTGTGCAAATTTCCATCCAATGTATTGTGACGCTTATATTTTTAGTAAACGTCGAGATTGAAGGATTAATCGTTGAGGAAGAGATTGATTGAGATGTAGTAGAATTAAGAATCTTTGTTCCGATCTATCAGTGGTTTTTCGAACAAGTTGGTAACGAATTTTCGACTGACTGTCACTCACGTTTCCTATGTTTTTTCAACGTTATCGTAACTCAATAAATTGCTAATGTTATATTACTTATCTATTTCTGATAATAAATGCATAAGGTTACGTTATAAACTTTGCGTTCAACGCGTACATGAATGCCTCCTAACCTTACGTCAACTGTCAGAATACACTCGATTGAATATTTGCATCTCATTCTGTGTATGTCCGTATATTTGTCGCTGGCAAGGAACGACTGAAGCGCCGCGGTAGATTTGAGCGTTGATGAATTACGGTTCGGAGACACCTCTATGAAGATGGCCCACCGCAAATAGCATTCGAGGTGTCGGCTATCACGAGTTGGTTTCTAATTTTTTAATCAATCGCGATCTTTGGTGGAATATATTCTCAATGCAAAACCGAAAACAATAATTCGTGAGAGGTTATATATTTGTTCATTTTGACAAGACTTGCTCCGAAACAGTGGCCATTAACATCTGATTGCGAAATACAAAAGAAGGAAAGAAAACCGCTCTTCCTGTCTCGCTCCCTATTGGTAGGATATCTTGATGATTACTTTCTTTGCTAAATTATGGAGATTAAACTTTTTGTTTCTAAGCGAAGCGGAAGGGAGAGTAAACCATCGTCAGTACTTCGAACCAAGGGCCGGGGGGGTGGTGGTGACCTGCCGAACTACTCCCACGCGTTGGAATGAATCATGTTTCAGCCGCATTTTTTAATTTTATCTTCTACCTGCACGTGGCGCTAGTTATTATGTGAGAATATTTTCGTCTTAGAGGGGCACAACTTGCAACCACACGATTTGGAATAATGTGTATACAAAATCGTTGCAAGTGGATAAACGCTTGTAATACGTTTGTTAACGATACAATTTTTTGCATGAAAAATGCTTCGCACTAACCTCAATTTCGTAAGTATACGGTATACGCATGTTCGGACACAATCATAACGTTACGTATGGAAAATACACTAATTTATCTCTGACTAGTATGGTTTTGAAAATATTATTATGTATCAACAAATGTTCTAGTTCCGATGATTCTATAAGCGTATAATTAGAGCCGGAACATTTTAAGGTGTAATAATAACATTGACGTTGTTATTTAGTATTTCCACGATTGTTAGCATAATCATGAAGTATTATAATAAATACGATATGTTCGTTGGTGGTTTATGTGGTGTATTGGATTTTACACACATAAGAGAACCTTGCACGCACATATATATATGCTTGTGGGCGAGGTTCTTATAACTAGCGCTAACAGTTGTACAGTAGGATACTAAAAACTCCGGACATATCGCATAATGAAAAAAATACGGAGTTGTGCATTCTGTGTTTCACCATAATGAAAATTACTGCAAAGACTTGTCAATATTAAAAGAATAAATTCTGTCAGCGTACAAGAAAATCGATGAACTTTCAAAATGCGTCACTTTTTTGTAATTCGTATCCACTTTTCTTAAAATTGATAAATCAAAAACGGAAATATCGACGGTATTTCAATGGATTCATAGATGTAATAATATGAACTTTTCAGTTCATGCTGATCTCCCTGTATGCAAAAGAGAGATAGAAAACGGATGTGTCATGGCGACAACCTAACCGTACCCGAACTATGGTTAGGATTGCCAACAGCTTGGTTCTGTTTGTGGTGGTTGGCATTGCAATCATAGCATTCACGTCTCGACCAATCAGACGCGCGATACACAGAGCTAAGCGCAGGTACCGCTCTTGAGACGAATCACATTTTTCGTGGTAGACAATGTCCAATGAAACCTTTCCTACGAGCTTTTCGGAATATCCTGATGCCATTCGATATTCCTTATCGGTCCGTAACAAATTGCAGTTCGAAAAGAAAGACGGGTAAAAAATTAAAGATCAACATGAAGATAATTAAATTGGCGTCCTTTTGAAACTACGATCAAATCGATGTCTCGTTCGAACTCGATAGTTTGATGCGACGATGGTATTGTAGAACTCGCAACATCTGACTACAAGCTTTTGCAAGCTAGCACCAGATGTCGCAAATGCCGCCGTAACGAAGTCGTAAGTGCGTGAGTTCGCCGTGGGAGGCCGCCACTGGTCTGAATATTGACCAACATTATCAGGATTATCTATATTTGCAGCTTCGTTCCTGACATTTTGATATTTTTATGTTATTTTTATGTTTTTTGGAAACCAATGACAGCATCATTATTTTCTTAACATCAGTCGATGCATCGCTCAAAATGTGTTTTTCATTATTGTGAGCGGTGTCAGAATATGCATGGAATAGATGCATCGACCAGTGTTTCCCAACTCTTGCCATGGTAATCACGATCTCTAATTTTTGTAGTGAAGATTTCACAAAATATCGACTGGCAATAACAAAATCGAGACTGCTCAATGAATTTAACGGCAATTAATGAAAAAGTTTGGAAACAATTTTGCCCGATAACGTTTTTGAGGAAATACAGATTTTTCGGAGTTTGGTTGAGTAACATCAGAATCTCCATGACGGTTCTTATTTTGAGTATTCAGTAAATTGTCTATTACAAGTAATTCCACCTCGATTAATATTTTATTATGAATAATGTATTCAATCGGTCAAATAATCGTTTGTGAATAAAGCAACGGTCATATAACTCAACGTACTTCCTTCGGGATCTTCATTGAAACGATTACATCCTGGGATAACATTACCATATTTCGGCAAAAGCCGATTGGAAATGGATTATCGTTCTATCGTTTCAAACATGTGTCAACATAACCTCACAAATGTCCGAATTTTCTCCCCGTCGAGTTTTTTTACGAAACACGTCAATCTTCGTAAAACTTTGCCCAAAGGAACAAGAATGATCGTTAGCTGCGATCGATAAAAAAAACATTCGATAACATACGAAAGTCGAATTGCCAATTTCACGCAACTGATGATGCTTTACCAACTGCCCGATATTCACTTCTTGGGGCATTGCAAGACGAGAAGTTTACGTATTAGAAAGAATCTATCCCTTCCCCGCGGAAGCGAACGAGCGGAATAATCAGAGATATCAGTGTCGAAGCAGGCAGTTCCCACAAGATTGTAGCAGAATCGAATCAGCTGGGGATCCGTGTGACGATTGTTTGCGACTCGCGAGTAGCCGGATAGGTGTACTTATTTGCCGCGAGCTACAAACCGGCGAGTCTTCTTGCCCCTTCCCAGTATGAATTAATCACGCACTATACTTCGTTCTTCGTTCTTACGAGGTATAACCCTCCGTTAAACCAGACCTTGGGCACTGTTGAGACTAAACGTTTTCATAGTCGCGTCAGAGCAGCCGCGCCTCTTACGTTTTCGATCTACCGCGCTGCGAACTCCGAATTTGATAAACGACATCGGAATTCGTAAGAGAATTTTAATATCCCCATCCTACGTTTGATTTGCCGGTATATCGAAGTTTTTCATCTCGTAACAGTAAACGCGCGCGTTTATTATTTCGTGTTTTTCGCCGCGAATTCGGCGTGGTCGAACAACAGTGAAAATCGTCGATCGAAAGATGTCGCTCATCGGATAAGCGAGTGCGGATGTTGGCCAACGTTCTGGTCTACAGTGAAAAACTAAAAACACAGCAGTGCCGGATTAAGTCACCGCGGGGCCTGTAGCAAATCTTTTCACGAGGCCCTAGATTTGATTAAGGATATAAAATAAAACAGTAGTTTTGTAAACAAACTTTTGTCGATTCAAGACAAAAGAGTTTAGAGATATCACTGGAAAAATCACTTGCTCTATCTAAGTCGCAATCGGCGTTCGTCAAGGTAAGGTAATTTAGAAGATCGGTGGTTCATTAATATTAGGAATGATTAAATTAAGAATGAATAACTGATTATTAATAATCTAGGATTAATCATGATCAGTGATTAATTATTCATAATTTATAATTAATTAGTCATAATTAAGCTTTGACGATGAATCAGCGTATTAATTTTTGAGTTCAATTTACGACGATTTAAAAATCAATAAATCCCTTAACACTTTTGCATCAAAGCGCTGAATAATCCGCTATTTTCGACCAAATAATCAGCGCTTGGATGCAACTGGTGAATTCATTTTTTATCCGCTGAAATTTCGAAAAAAAAACGTTCGGCGCTGCAGTTAATCATTAAGGACAGGCAAATGCTTAAGTAATTTTTTACAATTGGGAAACACAACTCCGATGAACTTTCCACTACAAGTTTACAAAACTGACAATTCCAGAGTCGTCTGATTTTTGTCGTAAAGCATTTCCTAATCCGGCGCTGCGTCCAAGCATGTCAATTACTGTACTGTACCCGTGATCATCCTGCTTTACCGCGGAAACAAAAGGAACCAAAAAAAAATGATTGACGGTGGTCGCGATACCGTTATGAGGCCGCCATGTGTGTCACTTTTGCAAAGGAATTCCTTGACCAGATTCGTTTCTACCGCGGACGAGTGATCGAAACATTGCACGGATTGTCCCGTTCGAACGTCTCGTGTACGAACTACGAAAAAAAGATCGCGCATTTGCAGGAGTCGAGATATTGGCCCGACAATGGTATATCGACCAGCCTTTATCACGTATTCGCGATTCTTTAACGTTACGAATCGCGAAGCCTTCGAGACGCGAATTGCGTATCGGTTATGACAGGTGCGGGCCACGCATCTACGGTTGATCGCGCTCTGTGTCGCGGAAACTTCAGTCACGTGACGTGACAATTAGTGGTGGGCGGCGATTTTCTCGTTAAAGAAATCCGAATCGAAGCCGAAAATTCTATCGCCGGCGACGAAAAGAACGACGCATTGGGAACTTTCGATAGGACAATCGTTACTGGCTGTCGGTAAAGTAGGGACTCAGTTACCGATCATCTACGACAGTTAAAAATCCCGAAACTTTTTTGCTGTTCTTTCTGGAAGTCTGAAGTGTCGTGTTTTCAATGAGAAGAACTTTCATTTTGGAGGTTATCTTCCGACAAGACGATGGTGGTAAGGATGTTTTACAATTTTCTCGATTACAGATGAAGGATACTTCGGGTGGCTGTTCAACATCATGGACTTTCGTCAAGCGGAACGCTGCGTGATCACAATCTGGAGATAATCATCTCCCGTCCGTTGTTTTTCATATTCGTAAATTTTCACGTACAAAGTGAATGGTGAAGATTCAAGGACGTTCTCTGGATTTGGCATTGCAACATGGCAATCGCCAAGATAAAAACGTTTCTCGATAATGGCCTCAAGAGCGTCACGACGCCTCTGGATCGAACGGCGAATTTGGAACCGGAAGTCGGCCTCAGAGTTGTCCATTCCGCGAACAATCGGACCGTCCGCGTCACCGTTCTCGGTGCCAGGCACTTACCACAAAATTTCGGGTTCACGAGAGTCAACAGTTACGTCGTTAAGGTAACAATTAAATTAATTAATCTTCGTTTCGCGTATGATACAATAACAGAAAAATGAAAAAAAAAAGGATATTTTTGAAATTTTTCGTTACCGGAAGTAGCGAATGTTCGAAATGAGACTATCCTTGATCGTAGGGATTTTTAAAATATGTTTATTTTGGAATTCATGAACAACATTTATGAATAATAATTCGTGATTTTGCAATATTGAATTTTCGGCTAATGAAAAAATATTCATTGAAGAAAATCATTATGATTATAATTCTTAATGAAGGATAAGTGTAAGTATTTTTAACTATCCGAAAAATACTTTGTACATTATTATTCTGTTATAACAACACGATGTTTCGCTATTCTGACGTCACGAAAAAACAGGCTTATTTAAAGAACAAATATTTGACGAAATAAGCGAAGTGAGGAAACATCATTTGGATATTTATTTGTACGCGAAAAAGTAAATTATTGCGCCGAATTAAAAAAAAATTATATAATCAGAGCAGTTATGAATAATTTCGAGGAGAATCTTTAAACGTGAGTAGCTCAACCGTGTTCTTTTGATTTTGGTTATTTATATTTAAAAAAAAAAATCGTTTTTCCTACGGTTTACGAATTGACCGAACGTTTTTCTGCTCATATTTGAATTATTAAAAAAATCGTTGCTTATTTTTAATTTTCTTAGGAAAAATGCTATAATTATTGTTAATGACAGAAACGTTGAGAAAAGAAGAACAAACATTTTTTAAAGTTCGCAGTAACTCAACTCCTTAATTGAAAGATAAAAAATGTTTAATTTAAAATATCCATTGGCAACAAAATATATCACAGCAGTTGAGTACAGCTCTGTGAATATTCCAGTTTCAAGCCTAACTTCAAGATATTTGCAGGTACAAATCGATCGCATGGCAGACCTTGCACCCATGATTAATTCAGACCTACCACGAACGTGGCGCTCTGAGTACTCGGACGCCATCGAGTTCACAAGTTGATACTTTCAACCTTCCGATAAATTGCCAAAGCGCAGTAAAACTTTGCAGCCAGCCTGCAAATAAAATAAAAATCGAGTCACGTGGGGCAAGAGTGCGCGAATTTTTGTTTCCTTCGTTTCAAGGAAATAAATTTAAATTGGAACATGAAACAAAAACGATTCGTTGGTACGACTCACGTATTATTTATCGATTTATGAAAGTAAACATCGTATTTCTGCGCACACTTGCCTCAAGTCGCCCAAATTCCCTTTAAACTGCTCCGTGTCACCAAAGTAGGTCATCCATCAAACCAGATGAAACGATATGAAAGTAACAATATATCGTTATATATTTGCCAAAAAAAAAAAAAACGTTCCTTATCTGCGCATCTTTATTCACTGCGCACACTTGCCCCACGCGGCTCTAACTAAAAGCGGATTATTCGAATTGCAGGTCAAGCTCTTTCCGGGCAAGGAAAAGTTCGAGACAACGTCCAAGAACGAGTCCTGGCCTCAATGGAACGAGGAATTCACGTTTCACCTGCGCAAAGAGTCAAAAGTCCGTTTCGGCAAGTCCCAACTCGTGGAGGAGGATTTGGGCGCTTCGAAAATGTTGATAGCAACTTTATACGCCATATTGGAGGACAAGCCACTGATAGCGAGTGATAAGAAGGACGGGCAGAAGGAAAACTCGCCGAGTCACTCAACGAAGAAAGACGACAAGCAAAAGGACGCCACGGGGGGTGCTGGCGGAGCTTCCGGTTCCAACGATCAAAAGGGAAAAAAGATCTTTGGCAGTTTTTTCAAAAAGGACAAAACGAACGAGCCCGCGGTCGCGGAGAAGAAAAGTATTGATAAGAGGCGAGTCGTCGGTGCGACGACGATATCTCTCGATCCAAAAGTTTTCACGAAATCGAAGCGATCGGATTTGTCCGATGATGTCTCGACGGAAAACCTGTGGAAACCGTTAAGGGCAATTGCCAGCGGAATTTCCGGCGCCGAAGATAGGGTAGGCAAAATGCCTGGGAAAATACTTTTCCACAAAATAGTGGCTACGGGGTTCAGCCAGGTTGTGGCGTTTCGGAGATTTCAAGGTCAACTTGGTTTTGTCAAATGGAGGGAAAATTCTTTTTTATTTATTTTATCAAAAAACCAAAAATCAGTTTGCACACCAAATTTCACGATGATCGATCAAGATTCAGTTTGAGAAATCCATTCGAACGAAAATTCGAACGTCCTTGACATTGAACCTTTTCTTGAAATTGAAAATTAAATTGCTTTCTGTTCGATAACTTTCTTATCGTACGTCGAATTCATTCCATTTTTAAATTTGATAAATCCAATTAAAGGTCAATTTTTTAATTAAAAAAAAATTACGTTTTTTCAATTCATTATGTATATTGGATTATTACTAATTAATGGGTATTCAATAGTTGAATTAAGCTGCGTCAAATTAATAAATATCTTGTCAAAACACAAATTTCCAACGTCCTTGAGAACCGAACTCTGCAAATTTCGTAAAAGTAAAAAAATCAATGTATATTTCCGCGATAAACATGAGAAAATTCTGTTCATCGTCAAAAATACGAATGAACGTGTAAAAAAAAGCTTCGAAAAAATTCCTGACGCTAATTACATTACTTTCGTTTGTATCGTGCAGCGGGAAAATAAAAAGGGTCAAGTGGAGTTGATCCTGACGCAGGAGAAGAGTGACAAGAAGGACGTGAGCGAGGGCAAACTCGTTCTGAGCCTGTCCCGTCTCAGGTGTTCGCTGGACGCGATGCGCGAGCATGAACTCCTGAAAGGTCAGCTGTACATAAAATTGGCTGTTTCGGAGGCCGGAAAGGTGACACAGTTTTGGAAGAGTAATTCGTTTCCTCCGTCGGTTTCACTCAAATTTTCACCGGACGAGGCCAGAGTAATCGCCGATAATCCTTACGAGGGTGCTCTCAAGGACGTAACGTTCGTCGTCAAATTCGCGGCGAAAAATAAAATGGGTGAGTCGTTAAAAAAATATTATTCAATGAGAAGTAAATGTGCACTCGTTAACGACGTTCAGATTGTTTCCAAGCTTTCCAATGGAGTCTTTATCAAGGAAAAAGACGCGAGGACGCGTCGCGACGTCGACGACGACGTTGTCCGGAATTTCGATGACGTTAGACCACCATCACCCCGTGTTGATGCCCCGTGATCGCCGCTTTATCTTTCTTATCATCAGACAAAGATAAGGCGACTGAGAAAGGAGATTTGTAATTCCTTTGCACATTGGGTACAATACGTGTCGCATTCTTCGTTATTCAGCTTCGAATCTCGGTTCGATTACTTCAACGAATTTACCAAAACTTACAGTGGATTCAATTGAGTGGATTTTTCCCAGAGGAATTCTTCTCGATTTTTTTAACACGAGGGAATTTAGAAATAACGCTTGTCGAATGAATTGCTCCGAGCAAATTGGATTTAATGTTCATCGGAGTGAAGTTATTTGGACGATTTTGAACCGTAAAGCGGGATTCTAATTTGGGCGTTCGGAAAAAGGATATTTATTCTGTTTTTTTTTAATTAAATTACGAATGAAGATTTTGAATGTAGGGTTAGTTAGGCTTGATAAATATACTCTTCAGATACACTGAAGGAAATTTCAATGTCAGTGGTTGTGCTCTGCTATTGAAATTTGAAAAATGTGCATCCAAAATAGAAAAAACTGGATTTTTAGGTTTTTAGGTAAAGAAGATTTTTAGGTAAAGAAAAATAGTAAAAAAATCAAAATCAATTTTTTACAGAATATATGATAAAAATTTCATAAAGATCGGTTCAGTAGTTTCGGAAATTTTAGCACCAAGCGGTGTAAATAAAGAATTTAGAGATAAACGCGTTCAAACCTTATGTAAAGAAAAAAATCACAAACAAAGTTAACTTGCGCTCAATCAGGGCTGCTCGCGTCATAGACAGTTTTCCGACCGCTCCAAAAGATCATTTTTTTCCAATTTTGCATTTGTTCAGTTTTGCCTTTTGTTACAGTAGAATCCTGCTTTAATGCGATATGCATTATCAAAACCAGGCCCCATAGAAGCACCGTTGGTTTCGAGCCACTCGAAAGCAATTTTTTTATTAGCTGAACAGCGATGACGCTACTCGTGGACGATCGATATTTCCCAGCAAGCCTCTTGGCAACTTGCCTAGAGTGGGATCCCAAACGCTACTCCTATCGAGAGGAGAACCTCTATTTTGGATGGCTCTACTTGCCTGTGCAAAATACCCAACTGACGGTGGCAACTGCACTTTCAAAACTGCCTTTTTTCCTTTGAAAAACGATCATATTGGAACACTGTGATTGATTCTTCGTGAAAAGTCCTTTCGTTCGAGTTTCGAAAAAAAAAACTTTAATGAAAAACGGATTACAATGATGAAATATTCAATTTTCGTTGCATTTACAGATTTTTGGGGAATTACGATTTTTACTCTCCAGCGTTTTTCGAAAGGTCGATTTTTTTGTTCATAGTAATTGCCGAAACATTTTTAAGTTTTCGGTATCTCAAAAACTATTTTTTTCTCGAAATAACTAGAACTTTTTTTTTCGATCTTTCGAAGTATTTCTTCAATCAAATTATGCAGAAATTCGTCACAAGGTCGAAAAGTAACAGGATTCAAGTTGCTCAATTTTTGTTAGTGAGATCGCGATGTATATTGACCCAGAATTCTAAAAATTTGTAAAATCTGAAATATCACCAAAATATTAATTCTAAAAAAGAATGTATTATTCACTGATATAACGGTGTAACCTTCCAAAGACTTTCGATGTATAAATCAATTTTTGATCATTTTTTCATATAGACTGTCGTTATAATATGAAATCATTTAAAAAATAATAATGTAATTTTGTAAATGAAACAAAACAAGATATAATTGATAAAAAATCGGCAAAACATAGAATATCGATCTCGTTACACTGGAGAAAATTTGAATGAGAGATAATAGTAAAATCGGGTCACACAAAAAAGTATTGTCAAATAGTGTCGTACAAATGAAATCTCAAAATTAAAAATTTGCATATCATGGCTTATGCGATATTCCGAACGAGCTCTCTCGGTCACGATTTCACTGAACAATCCAATTTTACCTTCACGATGAAATAAGAAAGGTATTAAATATTTATCAAAACAATTTGCATAAAAATCAATCTCTCAAATGAATTTTCTATTTTTAAAGGATACAAAGTAGAATCCCTTTCGAATTGTAATTTCCTTTGGTGATTTATGGATAGTAATTGGAGTATAACGGTCACCATAATAATCAGTATTTAAAAAAATCATATCATTTAATTTCGCGAAGTGATAGAAGAAGACAAAATATGAAGAATTTGTATTCTTGGGAATTCCGCATATGAAGACAAAATTTATTTCGTACTCAAAACAATACTGGAGGGCATGCGTTATAGATTTAATAAAATATATTCATTTCAGAGACTTTAAGAATTTGTTTTATAATTAAAAAAAAAACATTTTTTTGAAACATGGTACAATGATTTTTTTATTATAACGAATTTTTCTAATTTCGAAAGGAAGGTTTATCAAAGGCTCGAAGTATGAAGGTTTATAAAATTATTAATTTTTTTTTATGCTCTCAGTAATCTCTGTCAAATAGATATCGAAGTTTACATAAAATAAATTTGAACCGTCTTTTTCTATTTACACATGACTTCCAACTAAATAATGAGCAATTGCCAAAAAGTACGAAACATCTATATGTGTATTAATCAAAATAGTAAAATCGGACTTTTACATTTTTTAAGGTGATTTTTTTTTCAATTTTCTGGATACTTTCTAATTGAACTCGTTTTTGTGTGAACATATATCGATGCGAAATTTGAATGCAAGCGTAGAATAATATTGACTTTGAAAAATGAGGGAGACCCCATACATATAACTCTCGCTGCGCTATTATCGATCGAATGAGAAAAAAGAACGTATCATCGGAGGGGAGCGACAGCGAGAGAGATGAGATGATTTCGCCTCGGCTAGCCGAGAGAAGCTGACTCACTGTAATTGCTGCTCCTGTAGATTTCATGTACGCGACTATACGCGCACACGCGATACTAGCGACATCTCACCGTTGGATCGAAAGCTTTTTCTCCCACTCCAACTTTTTTGTCTTCGGACAAGCCCTGTGTTATGGGTCTCAATATTTGATTGTTGTACAAGCCTTGAAACCGGTTAAACCGTTTTTTTCGCATTTTCGCGAACCGCATTTTTCAAAACTCGATTCCGGCGTTAATGGTGTCAAGATGGAGGACGCAGCAACGCCTCTCGTCTGTTTTCGGATATTTGAAGAGTTCGAATCAATTCACAATGAAACTGAGAGTGATCAAGATTAAGATTTTGTAGGAAATGGTGATGATGAAGAGATGGAATGGGGTTGGAAATCACAGAAGGAATGCGAAGATTATCCCAAATTTTTCGATGTTTCGTCGTATCAGATGGAGTGAAAAAATATTTTTCAATTTTTTTATTGCCCTCCGTATAAAGTTAAATAGAAATATATTCCTCGGTTTTTTTTATGTTTCACAGAATATAATAAATGTTGCAAAGCTAATCTGCAATTTAAATTCAAACTGTCGTATATTTCATTGTTATTCATTGTTTCTTTCGGGGGGATAAGTTGGCAGGAGCAGCACTGCCACATAGGGAAATGGGTGGACATTCCCCAATCCCCAGAAAAAGGTTCATTCATTTTAAACAATATTCAAAATTATAAAATTTCAACAATTGATTATTAGGGTTTAAATTTTACTGAAAAACGAGCATAAAAATAGTTTCGTAAAACGTGAATTACCTTCTCCGCTAGAATTTCGTTATTTGTATAAAAAGCTATTTCATTACAGGAATTAATTCGGTGTAACAGTTTTCAATTAAATGATACGATAATGTTTTTAACAACAAAAATGTAACAGAAGTTCTTTTACCACAAGATGGATAATAGTTTTCCTAAGAAACACAGCTGAACTATACAATGGATATAGTTTAAAAAATGTCAATTGAAGTAGTGTTGATTCAATCTGCACAAGAAAAAATAGAAAACTAAAAAAAGTAAAATAGAGTACCTACTGTAAATAAAATATGCGAACAAGTAACTAGATTAAATATTTTTTAAACTATTTCAAGTACAGATGCTAACAATAGTCAGAATGAAAAAAAATCATTCGCCCAGAAAAAAGTAGACTCTAGGTACCCAAAAAAAGTAAGATCAGTCTTTGACGGAAATGAAAAACTGACCTGACGGATAAACATAGTGACGTTGCATTGATCGTTTCATTTAAATTAAAATGTTTACTTTAGCCAATGGAGATCCGATTAGACCTAAACAGAAATAATAATTATTTGACAACGCCTTTGAAAACTGTTTTAATAAATTTTTTTTTTCCAGGAAAGAAAACCACAATTGGTCAACTAGTACTGGGTCCGGAAGCTGGTGGAAGTTACGCTGACCAATGGAAGCAAGCATTATCCAAGCCTGGACAGTCAATCACGATGTGGCAAAAATTCGAATGAAGCATCGAGCCACTTACGATCGCAAGAGTTCTGTCTTCGCAGAAAAGATCGGGATTTTCAGGCGTCCACGTATCGGGCCTGAACGGAAACTTCGATTTATGGAAAAAGATGTGGAGTCAGAAGTAGCATTGGTGACTTTCTCATTGAATTCCGTTTTCTGGGTTGTCATGTACAGGCGAACAGTATTGAAACATCAGGATTACGATCGACCACAGCATTTAAGAATCCAAGAATCATTATCGATATAAGTTGACGTTTTTTTGTAGTTTCGAAGTATCAAACATATCGTCAATGTCCCAAAGTTAATTTTTCGTTATACTGGTTGTAATATTTTAAGTAAGAGGCACACTAATGGGCGTTTGATTTCGTGTTGATTTCATATTTATTCAAAACAAGTAAACTCCACTATAGGAGAATGTTGAAATATGGATCACATCACGATAACGGCAAAATGATATCATCGGGCTGAGTCACGTATCCTGGTGAGAAAGAACAAACAACACAACGAACGAAAATCATTTGCCACGAGTATTATCCTCGAATTAATTTCAATTAATGTCTCGACTATGTGGGAAGTTAAAAAGGTTTATTGGGTTGGTCGAAAAGTAATGCGGGTTTTTTTTTCATCGAAGGAATATTTAAACCCGGATGTGGTGATCGTTACTGGCAAATTTAACTGCCGAGCAAATTTTCGTTCTGTTATATGGCGGTTAAAATTTAATAGAAATCCAACGTCCAAAACGTTAACGTTGAGTCCAAAAATCTCCAGATCATAATTTCTCGAAGCAACGTTGACAAATGCTTTTCGCCAAGCTTCACCGTACTGTAATTACAGTAAATTATATTTTCTTTACTGTGAAGTATTTCTCCGTTTCTTCGGCGTTTGTGCCCTCGTGAAGCAAGAAGCATAAAACAGGACGAAAGTGTTCTTTTTCGCGTGACACTTTCTATTAGGAAAATGGAACAAATTTCCTTAATTGAAGAACAGTTCGTAAAAAATTCTATCGAAATTACGTTACATTTTGACCAATCCAATATCGTTATAAGAAACGTCCGGAGTTTTTAGTGTCTTACTCTACCACTCGTAACACGAGTTATGAGAGGTCTATTTTATAAGAACTGTATTTTGAAAAGAAACATTTTTTACTCAATAACGCACTGATTTACAGCCACATTGTTTTTTTAATTAACCGCTTCCCTCTCGTTGATCGGTTTCATGTTACGTTTTATTGACACGACCAGATTATTTCCAAATGTACATAATGGTACATCCGGATTTGAAAAGCGCTCGAACTCTCGCGTGTGTTACAATCAACTTAATAATTAAACAAAAAATAACGTACATGTGCACAGTTAACATTATAGCGACGCAACTCAATGTAAAAAAAGTGTGTGTGTAAGACGGCTTTGCGACGCAGCGCCTAGCCGCCCGCTTGACTTTACGCTTCAAGTTGAGTTCATCCGCCTTGTTGAGGAAATCTTTCGTCGCAGGATGCACGGCTGTTTCAGTTGAATTTACACTTTGAAAAATCCATTTCAGGATGCTGTTCCATGAACCTGGAAAGAGCGAAAGATCGCATTGTCAGAGAGTCACTGAACGCTGTCCTAATGCGATTCGTCATTTGAGCTAATGGAGCTTCATCTCGCGGAAGTTCTTTACCGGATTAGTGAACAGCTAATGTGTCGATGTCACTACCGGTCATTTGATTTCATAGTGGTAGTGATGGAAGCAAATGATTAAAGTGCCAAAATATGCGCTTTGAATATGGCTACCAGGCTCTTCAAAAACTGTCAGAGTCTTGATAGAAGTCATTTCGAAACGATTAGAAACAGATTAATCTTACTTTTTTATGACATCTTGTTTCTTCTGCTCTTCGGATGTGGGTAGGCCGAGTTCCTTTTGGCGTTGATCGTACATCATTTTCTCGACGAGGCCTCGGGTCTCGCCATCAAGATCGGAAAGCTTGCTTGGCTCCGGATTAACCTTTTTGGTGCTGATTTCTGGATCACTCGTTATCACGTGAGCCCACCATTGCATTTTGTTCACCTGAAGACACAGTTTTGTTCTATTATGCGGGATTTTTCTACACATCTCTTTTTATTTCTGTGCTCATCTGTTAACATTGATTGCTCAAATTAATAGATATTTTTTGGATGTTTACACCGTTTGGTACGTTTTGCCCATTGATGAGTAGCTTTCTTTATCAACATAGAGATGTTTTTTGGATGATTTTTTTACACTTTTATCTACTTATTTATAAACAAATAGATTAACGCTTGGAAAACTTGCAAATGGAAAATGATGAAAAATGATCGAACTTATATTTTTTCGATGAAAAATTGAAGTTTTCGGTTTTCGTCAGCCCAAAGATTCTTGTCAGAATGAAATATTTTAAATTGATTTGTCTTTCGCTGAAACGATACGCGGTTAATTGAGAGAGCCTTAACCTCATTTTCAACAATTCCATTGTAGCCAAATGAAACTTTAAGATCTGCGAGCTTACCTTTTCCAAATTGATCAGAAGCGTTTTGCCATCCTCAATAACCCAGGTGGATTCGTCGAGTTTGACTTCGTGAGGGAATTCGCCAGCTAGTATCGGAGATTGACCCTTAACCCCGCAAGTCAAGTGCTTCTTCGATATGGTCACGGAGACGTCTTTCGAACGAGCCGCAAAGTTTACTCTCAAGGGCACTCTTATCTGGAAACAAAAAATGAAAATTAGTTCCGGCGGTACTTCGAGTTAAGCGACATCGCGGATGGCCAATGCTTGGAGTGGTGACCGTTTCGGGAGTGCGATAGATGGTGCATTAATCGGTGGGCGAAAAGCCAACATTTCGGAAATTCTGATGCACATAATTAAGGTCCGATTCCGAAAACCTCCTCCCTCCGATCGAACTAAAATTTTGCATAGACCTTCACTCTGATATTTGACAGCAATCCCTAAACGGATTTTTGGCGATTAGCGATAGTTTTCGAGATATTAAATTTCAAAGTTTACTTTTGTAACACGCGCAAGTACGTATCGCTCGCCATGTGCAGATAATCAAATTGATTAATTACTCGAATTCAATTATTTCGTGTACGCAAACATTTGCAATAATAATTATTATCGTTCATATCGGTATCGAGGAAATAAATAACAATAACGATACTAACTAAAGTAAAAATAGAATAATAACAATTAGAATGCTGTTAAAATATTAGCGTTAATCGATATTTTCGAATTTGCTTTAACTAGCTTTCAGTAGAACTTTTGCAATGAAATTCCGGTCACATTTAACAATTTTTCGTTCTACGTTTTTGAAAAAAAAAAAAAAACAATTTGAATAATTTGAAAGAACTTGCAATGTCTGCTTTTGATCGGTACATCCGATTGTAATTGGATAATTTATTGGTGATAAAACTTTGTGGAAACACGACAAGAAAATTGCACAAAAAACTTTCTCACTTGAAGCCTCGTTAAAATATCAACTATCGAACAAAGCAGGCCTCCCCCACCCGCCCCTCCGGCATCTTCGACTCACACGTACATTTGAAGTATTGTAATAGCGAACGATCAAACGAAAGCGAAATTGGTATGCAGTAAATTATCGTGTTGCAACATGTGCAATTAAAATAACCACGTATTAGCTAATCATTGATTCTGCAAGTGATTGCACAAATGACCGCGCAGCCCTTCTTTTCAATTATTTCGCGTGTTCTTGGTATTTTTCTTCGGAACAACTTAACTGCGCTGCGACCTTTGCGAAGTTTCTGTTAAAAAAAAAATAGAAGCGTGTTTCAAGGTCGACAGGTCTTAGGTACTTTTCTTCGGCGGTTCGATCTCGTTTGATCTATTCACCGTGTGCCAAAGGCTGAAACCTCGATGTGGCTTACCATTCACGGCGGTAGTACAGAACTCCGGAGGTACAATTTACTACCGCCAGATGTCACGGTTCTTGTCTTTTATAGCCTAGCAAATTAGGTGTGTTAATTTATTGGCTGCAAATCTATTTGTAGCGGTAAAGATAATAGGCTTCTGGTTTGTTACGAAAGCGGGAATTTATTGCTCCAGCTCGGATATTTAATGCTAAATGGTACTTTGAGCCAGCGAAAATGGTACCCTCAGGGAACGAAAATAGTATCCCGTAGAAACGAAAATGGTACCCTGTAAAAAATGGTACCTTGTGTGAAAATGGTACCCTGTGAAAAAATGGTACCTTGTGTGAAAATGGTACCCTGTGAAAAAAATGGTACCTTGTGTGAAAATGGTACCCTGTGAAAAAATGGTACCTTGTGTGAAAATGGTACCCTTCGAAAAAGAAAATGGAACCCTATGGGTAACTTTCTATTAGAATTAATTATTTTAACTAACTTAAGCAGTACGTATTGTTTTTTTCGTGCAGAAAAGATTTTCTTTATACAATCAAAATTAAGGTAGCTACGCAATTTGAGGATTTTTCCGCAAAATTCATAAGTCGATGATACCATAATAACGTGTATTCGGAAAAGATCGATAATTTTGATTACCAGTTTGACAATCGCGTATTTCAATTAACAGCACTCAGGCACCATCATTATTTCAAGTGAGCCTTCTGATTTTTCCGCTCTGATGGATGAAGAATCATCAAATGCGGAGTCGACTCGTCTGGTGCGTTGCGAACCAGCGTCAGCCCATACGGATTGCAATTTCTGCGCTCTCCATCAGGCTAAAGAACACGCTGTCACTATTGGCTTTTCAAGAGACGCCGTTGTGTCTCGACGCCAAGGACTTAAAAGGCGAGAGGCTATCAAGAGACGCGGCAGCGTCTCGCCGCGAAGGACTTAAAAGGCGGGAGGCTACCGAGCACGCGAGCATGCCGGAAGTCTAATTTTTTCGACACCCACATCTCGCTCAAACAAACAATAAATTGCATTTTCGACGATACTTTGACAGAACTAATCCGACATAATGATTCCCCGATGAGACCATTTGCGATCTGTCGGGTCTTGGCCGAGTCCTCGCAATTCGCGGTCGAATCATTTGTCAAATTATTACGTCACGTGGTTCTCGAATCTCGTTTAAATATTATAAAAAATTTTTTTTTTTCATTTTAATTTTCTCCGTCGAAGTTTTTTTTTTCGTTTCGTAAAAATGAAATATTAATATCGATGATCATTTTGTTCGAATCGTACAATTCGGATTGTATTTTGAACACATCAATTGTAAATGAAATAAATAATTAAGAGTAATAATAAGCAATAATAAAATAATAATAATAATAATAAAAGTAATAAAGAATATTTAATAATAAATAATAACTTTTATTAACACAATTGAAAAATTTGCCAAATACCGAAAAATTGACGATTAGCCACTTTTTTTCATGATGCACGCGATAACCTGACACTCGATATTCCAGGATGTTTTATCATCATCGAAATTTCAGTTTCAAGGTCAGACACGTTAAAACCCTTTCCAGAAACGATTTCACAAAAAAATGGGCCTTAAAGTACGACCGAACAGTAGGATCTGTCACGGAAACTCTATCCGCAAAAAATAAATGCCTCGTTCTGAGAAACAATAAAAATTGACGTCACGCAATGGGTAAGCAATCTTCGCGCTGAAGAGTTAATGTCGGTAAACGATTTGACCTTTCCGGTCGAATAACTCCGTCGATAATTATAATACAGAAATAACGAGGTGAGTATTTTTTTTTCCGGTAAAAGATGCCCTTTCTCATGGCACATCGCATGCTATTTGCAAGCGGAATTCCGAGCTTTCGACCCCGATCCGATCTGCCGACGGGCACGACGCCCCACCCAGAAGTTCAAGATCTTTGAATACGCTTCTATTGGATAATTCAAAAACTAAGGAAATTCGAAATGCCCGATTTTTTTATATCCATTTAAAAGACAACAAAATGTTTTTTTTTTTTTTAATAATCATTATGGTAATGACTGATTAGGTATTTTGCAGTAAAATGAAGATTCCTTCACGATCTTTTTTGCCGTTTTTTTTTATGCGAAATTTCAAGCTTCAATGTGGGGATTATTTTATTTAGGTTTGTTTTTCTTTTTTCAATTTAATTATTTGTTTAAATTCCATTCGATTCTCCACTCATAAAATTCGTCAATAGTTTTCTTTTTCTTTTCTTTGATTAAAAAAAAATATAAATTATGATTTTTATTATTTTGAACTGATTATTTTAAATAACCTTAAGTTCGTATCTTTTCGTTTGGCTTACGATTTTTTATTTTTCCTTCATTAAATTATCGATCATTTGATTTTTCAAAACTGAATTTTTAATTACTGAATTTCCGGTCAGTCAATTTTTTAATAAATGAATTTTCAACGATTGATCTCAAGAATCAGACGGAACTCTATATCGTAAAACTGTCGATTAAAATTGTTTCGAATAATGGACAACAGACAATAATGAAGATACAGCGATGTTGTTGGAAACTTGACTCCGAAGGAGACTCTACAAACTCACTGGACAAATAGCTTTGACGTACGTTCATTGAATCCTCATTAATAAAATATTAAACATCAAAAAATGTTTCCCATTTGCGTCGTCCGATGCTATTAAATCGTAATTATTTCAAATTGTTGAATGAACTTGAAATTAGCATCCGACAACTGTGCTTCACTATAGCCAATAACGATAACATCTCTCGCCAAGTTTTCTTTTCCTTAACGATTTGCGTTTTTGCACTTCCTACGAAACCAGTCTGTTGGAATTCAACATCCTGACATTCGGATGGATGATTTTTTTGCGAAACTTCCGTTCTGCCAATAGTCATCAAACGCGAAAAAAAAAAAATGGATTGACGTCAGGCGTGGTATTCCTAGGTGGAAGTGGTATTGCTAGCAACAAGGTTAGCAGAGCGAAATAAAGTATGCAACCTTGATTTACGCAAGTGTTTGTCCCACCGCCGCTCCTTGAATCGAGGTCGTAGAGTACATCAAGAGCGGAAAAAAACTAACAATCGTACGTTCGATCTGGACGTGAGAAAACTCATTTGGTAAAGCTGCCTCTCGTTTGCAACTCGAAGATTTCCACTAAAGTATTGTAAAACCGGAAGGTAGCAAAAGGATGAAAAAAAGTAAAGAAACTATTCCAGTTTGAAGCCAGAGTTTCCTAATTACAAAAACCAACTAAACGGAAGTCGAAAAAACCTCAAAAAAAACCACTAAATTTGAAGGTAACCTCTTGTTCTTTTGGGGGATGATTCCACTTCTCAACTTCATTGCTGCGTCATCGTAACCCAAAAGCAGAAACGAAAAAAACCAACTCGAGCTCACAAACAATAAAAAAATAACCTACAATCCACGATTTTTTGGTTTAAGAAAAAACTAAACGACAATTGAATCAAAACCAAATATGGTGGTAATCTCTTTGCACTTTTGGGGATGATTCCACTTCCCAACTATTTCGCAGAGTTTTCATAGTGCAAAAACGAAACGAAAAATTCAAAGTCACATCATCAGCCTGTCTAACAGACTGGTCGAGTTTGGGTCTTTTTCTGAAAGTTCCTTTACATCTTGTACCATATGGAATAAACAATGGCCTGCAGGTTCCGGCTTGACCTTGATATTTGTCTGTTTCGATGGTCGAAATCATTTTTCTACTTGCATCATCAAATGCGAAGAAGGTTCTTCGCGAGTTTTTCATTTCTATACTTGTACTGCGGCAATCTTTTTTTCCCACTTATAGACTATGGTTTCCTAGTGAGAATCTTCACGAACACTCCAATACAATTTTTCTAGCCAGATCTGATATTATTTGTGTGACTTTGGCAGGTTTTCAATCATTTCGTTGACTTCCATGATCAGTTAATCCTTCCTGCATCCCTACACAGCGTAGTAGCTTTTTTTCAACTGTAGATGCTTTTCGATTTTGTCAAGCTGTTTGGCTTTCCTTGTTTCTCTGCTTTTACCATAGTCGACCATGCTCGTGTTCCTGTCGAGTAAAACAGTGCAGATTTTGTTCGACCTCGTTCTTAATTACCCGATAGGTATTTGGTATCATAAATCATACGACAAGCTACATTTACGGAGCTGATCATAATCGTGTCTATTTCAGAATCCGGCATTGCTGTATTTCGTTACAGGATTGGTCCTTATGGATCTTTCTTTGTTTCAGATTTGTGTAGCAAACGTACCTATACTTTTAAAGTCGTTATTTAAACGTTTTCGTGAAGAATTGTTAATTGGTAAGCAATTTGCAGTAGTTTTTAGATGTCGTTGGTAATTTATTATCGCGTTGTGACAAGATTTTTTTTTTCGGTCGTTCCAAAAGTCCTCGCTTTTTTGGCAGGGTAAATATTGTTTACGTTTTGTGTTGCCGTTTGATTTTTATTCGTTTTATTCGTTTAATTGTTTTTTAAGCTTGGCTTCTTAATTGCATCTTTACCCAAATGAGGTATTGGTAGGACCTGATTCCTTGATGACTGATTCGTTCTTTAGGGTCCTGGTTGTCTCCGTGCTATCAACGAAATTGTTTCTTTCCTCAAACGTTTTCAGAAATTCGTTTGAGTTTTAAAAAATGTGCGTTTAAAAGCATTTAAAAAAATGTTTCGTTCGAAATAAATGATTGCTTTGTCGCTCGCGAAATAAAGATACTTTTTTCATTGATAAAAAATATTATAACGGATTTTTTTGGAAATCAACGTAGTTCGTTGACATTCGAAGTGTAAAAATCGTTTAGTTTACAAAATGAGTCAATCACACATATTTTTCGTCAGAGACTGAAAAAAAGAGCAAAATTTAAAATTTGTCGAAACATTATTATTTCAAAAGACCTCGGATAGGCATATTTGCGTGATCTTTTGTGACTTAAGATTCCGAACGAAACAATTATTTCTCGAAAAAGTTAGTTGCCCAACCGATTGCAAATAAGAGCATTAAATGAGGATACGTAGTTCATCCGGTTGATATCTTAATCTCATTCCGCAACTGTGCACCTAGCGTTGGATTTCTCTTTTTATTATCGACTTCAAGACCTTTCCTGATAGCGTTCGGGTTTGTTTGGGTGAATAGTTAATAATTCCCAGATTTTTGTACTGTTCGAAGGATTCGTATATTAGAGCTGTTAGCTGTGCTCCTCCCCCCTCATAACTGGATGCCGTAAGTCCATATTGGTTTTCAAGTCCGTTCTGCCGATGTTGAATTTGTTTACGAGGGAAAGTATAGATTTTCTTTCAACAATCCATTTTCTTGATTTTCCAGTTTAGTTAACGTTCGAAAGTACAAATTTCGATAAGGATTTTCAAGATGCAGCGATTTACGACTTCCGGTATATAATTTTTTATGCTTCGCCGTGATTGAGCCAGGGCTTTAAACAATCGAGATCGTGACGTAGCTCGAGTCTTTTGGGTAATCTCACTTTCGATAATAAAATGCATGATTTTCTAGAGGCACAATAACTGCAACGATTGCAACTACCGGTTATGCTAGGTCGGGATAATACTTGGAGTCTTTAGCAAACTGGCGAAAAGCCCCTATCCAGGTCTCGTACTCAATCTCATCCATGTTCAAGCATCGTGCGCCTTTCACTTTTGGCTGTACGATTCTATGCTCTAGACCCATTAACAATGCCGTTGCGATATACATAAGCCGTATATGCACCGCTCGTGACCTCCCCCTCATGCGCACTTTTAGTGGTTCAAGCGGTTTGCCTTCAGCCTCGAAAGACTTGCTCGCGTTCCGGGAGAAGACATTCAACTTTGCACGACCGAACACAGCATCTACTAATATTATTTGATAGAAGCGTTTGACCTAAACATCCTGGACAAAAACCCATAAGTCGATCGTCGAAACGATCGTACACAAAATTTGCGTATCGAGTTTTTGAAAACACGACAGTATGAAAGCAAAATCTCATGGGGGATTTTTTTTTTAAGAGCGAATTTATCGTTTTTTGGGTTCACTTCCGGTTATGATTTCGATCATAGTCACGCTCTGGCAGATCCTTATTGGAAACATTGTGGGATTAGTTAACTCGAAGCGACTCAAATTGAACAGGTTCAACGTGTGATGTGGTAATCTGAGATCAAAGCTGTGCAACGATCGATGCTCTAATCCAACATCAAACGCGATTTTGCAAAAACTGTTTTGTCTCTCAAAACGGTGTTGACGATTAATGGACAATCAACAGATTTCACAAATTTGTTGCATTCAGTGAAGCAGTTAGTCTCGATCGACGTTCTTCTTCCTAAGTTGTTTCATTTAGCTGTTAGCAACGATAACGTTGTTTTACCTCAGAGATATCGAAAAACAGTTCAGGTTTTGATCTTGATGATTGAAACGCGATAACGATAAGAAGCTCGATTGAGTCTTAGTAAATAGTATTGTATTAATATTATCTGTTTTATTATTACGTTTTAGGCAAGATTGTTATTATAATATTCTCTATTCCAAAAAGATGAATTATTCATTTGTTATATTAATATATTCCGTTTCAAAACGTTTCATTATTTATGTTGTATCAATAGAACGTAATACACAGCTTTGTTGATGGACGTACGAATATTTAAACGATTTTATCATCTTGCTTATTCCTTCAGAATTGTACGAGATAACCGTCGTATTCTGGCAATCCAATTATCAAGTATTATCAATCGCTCTAACCTGATTATTCAATTAAAAAATGAGATTGAAACATAGCAACCAAAATATTCCGAAACCACTTAATTAATTCCAGCAATGGATCCTTCACCATAGGATCACGTGACGGATATGAAGGATCAAGTTCAAAATAATCAAATGCTTACTATAATCATCCCGCCGATTCCAGAGAAGTTGCAAAAAAAAATGTTGAAGTTTCGAGTTCGAACGTAAACGAAGAGGGTTCTGCGATCCTAAAAATAGTCCTTTAATATTAGTCTGGTAAACAGATCCTTCCAGTCAGCGTTATCTTGTTCGAGAGTAGCCTCGCAAAAAAGCACCTTCATCATCGCGTGTGTAACCGGATACATCTCATGCGGGGTATGTATCATACCCCGCAGTGAACCGGCTGGTAAAGATTCTTTTTTTTTTTTTTTTCAAGGCGGGACATTGCCCGCAGTCAAATCTAAGTCCCCCAATGACGAATTCGAGAACAAAAGCTGTCTATGTGTTGATAATAGAATATTAATTATCACGTTGAGTTCCGGGTTTGTACGAGCTCACGTAGCAACTGATGATTTGCCGGAGGCGGAATTATCGACAAAAAAAAAAATAACACCAGCTGTACCTCTGGGGCACATGGGCAATATCGTACGATTTATGTTTTCTGAAACCTCTCGATGTCCAGGATTCACTATTAATTGTATCAGGAGTGAGTTCTTTTCGATTCGTGTAACTTGAATCGAGATATCGAGTTTGGATCATCTTTTGGAGTTTCTGGAAAGGATTTTCAGAATTTCGTCAAATTTGATCAGGCAATGTCAAATTGATAGACAGTTGTCTTCTCATTGAATTTCTTGGATAAAAAAAAGTAGATCGTACCACGATGCAGAAGCCATTAATGCAAATTATGTAAAATCGAATTTTGCTAGAATCAAGACTCAGAGGGTTGAAGCTCAGCATAGCCATATTCCGAACAAACATTTTGGAAACTCAATCATCCGATTCCATTACATATCTTAAGGGCATGACGAGCATCGACATAACCTCACAAATTTTCGAAATTCGCTTTCTCGGCGTCAATGAAGTTTCCGGCGAAAAATCGAGCATCAGTCTTTGTAGAATTCATAGAGACAGAAATAGATGCTTGAATTTTACGATAAAAATGTTTCGTCCTCGAGAAATTGCGATTTTTAAATTTCGACTATTTCTCATGTGTCACGTGGTAGGTCTTCGACGTGTCCTTAACAAATCCGTGGGTTTGTTTGGGTTTGTCGCATTCTCGGTTTTTTGTCTATAAAAGGGCAAACGAAAATCCCCGGTCACGTTTCCACACCTAATAATGATAATGACAACGATAACGATAACACCGTTTCCAGCGGTCATTGAAAACTGTGAAAGGCGATAGTTCTCGGGTATTTTAAGGATTTCCGGATTTTTTACGGCAAGTTCTGGTCAAAGTCCGAACGCACTAGTGCACTTTGTCACCTACGCTGGAGAGGCAGGGGGGGGGGGGGGAATTTGCATCACAAATTTAACAGCCCCTATAGTACCTAGCTCGGACCTACAGTGGCAATCATAGTAAACTCTAGACCGCCCACCGGAGGCGAATAAGTCACGCACCGTCTCAGCTGTCATTCAATGAGCTATCCGGTGCCCGGCTACGCGGTTACCAACAGGTACTGGAGACACTTTCAAACCGATCGCCAATCGCTCGGAGTAAGCTTTATTGGGCCTTGATTTATGAAGGTGGCGTTCGAACCTCCAACATTACAGTAGGAACATTTGAAATGCTTTTTTTTTTTTTTTTTCATTGTCGGACGGGAATCGGACCCGAGATCCGCTGAATGCGAGCCTGAGTTTGAATCCACTAGGCCACTGATCACCCTTGGCATATAAATGAATCTATATTTATTTTCAATTACAGCAATCACGGGAATGCAACACAGGATATTTGCAAGGCTTTTTTTTTTTTTTTTAGAAAGGTCGATAGGCGATTTTGGATTTCTCATATGGGGAAAAACGTCGTTTCTAGGTTTTGGGCTGGTAAAATGGTTTTTTTTTTTCATTTTGGTGCTGTCTCCATCGATATTTTGACAATATAATTTCGTTACGTTTTATTGTGATGTATTGACTTGAAGAATAAAGAATCGGATAAGTATAGTCGGTTCACCATACAATTTTTTTTTTAATTTGAAAATGTCGCGAATTATCTAGTATCGTAAAATAAATGTTACCGGTATGACCTTTTTAAAAGATTTTTACAAAATAGAATTTTAATTGAATTATTTATGATTGGGTGAATATAGAAAATAAAAATGAAAAATGGTCATCTCCCGAAACCGGAAAGTACAAGAATTCGTTATTACAAAATCATAGAAATTTGTTATTTTCTATATCGTAGCTATATTCGTCGAAGGATTTCAAAGCGTCGATGTTTTTTTTCGATACTTCCCAGGAACTCAAAATTCAACCATTTCTTTCGAAGTATCTTACAAAATCCGAAAACTAATTACAAAAAAGAGTCCCTCTATTCTTCAAACATAAAAAAAAAAACGAACAAAAATCTAGTGTCAAAAAAACGAAACAAAACGTGAAAATTCGAAATTGTTTTTATTTAAAAAATCGTAAAAATTCATATCTATACTAATTTTTCAGCTTTGTGCGTTTAAGTATTTCGCATTTTCGACTCGACGTTGCATACGCATTCCGGATTCAAAAGAAATGTGATATATTAGCGAAACTCTAAAAACTCAATTTTAAAAAAAGTGTACAACAATCGTTCTTTTTTCCTTAATACAATTTCTAGGTCATTCCTAATTTCGTGTATAAACGAGACGATTCAGCGAAATAATTTTCGTCTTTGCTACGAGGCATTAAAAATTCCCTGGATTTTTCGGCGACAAGGGAAAATAGTCAGGAAAGTTGCGAATTGCAAAATGACTCGAGTGGTAGTTGCAAGACGTGGTGCCGGGATATATGTGACCTCGGCATGCCTCGCGGAACGTGCCTACAGGAAGGAAGTGTGAGAACTTGTTCGGGTGGAACATTTCAGTCCAACATTGGTCAGTCTTTGGAAGCTGAAGCGAGAAAACCGTGCAAGAGGGCTCGTCGAGTCGAAGAGAGGAGGAGGAGGAACAAGTAGAGCGAAGGTAAAAAAAAAGAAGGTAAAAAAAGGTAAAAAAAGAAGGTAAAAAAAGGTAAAAAAAAGAAGGTAAAAAAGGTAAAAAAAAAGAAGGTAAAAAAAGGTAAAAAAAAAGGAGGTAAAAAAAAGAGAAGAAAAAAAAGAAGAAAGAAACGATAGCAAGACGAAAGACCGTGAAAGTGGTCATTTTCTCCGCTTCGCTAAGATACAAATCTTACGGCCTTTATGGTCTTACGTGCGCGCGTAATACTGGACACCTTCACACCCACGTATGCGTTCGAGGCGATTATTGGTTTGTGATCGGCCGAACGTACCTCGTTACGTCTGAACTTTTCATTTCAGTATCGAAGACGGCTTATCTTAGTGAGGAATCACACAGAGAATTCTATTGTTCTTTATCGTGGCGCCAATTTCGACGAGTCAATATTTTCGAGCTCGACAACGAAGCGATAACTGTAGTGAATTTCGAGTCGTGGATTTATGATTATTATTGTTTGTTAGTCGAGCGTGTCAAAGTTGTGGATACGTTACGTAGATATGCATTTTTCGATTGCTTCGTAACGACGGAAATTCAGATTTCCCGACGGACGGTTAAATGAGATATCGTTACTTTTTGTTTTTTTTTTTTTCGAGTTTGTCCATACTTGGAACGTAGGAATATTTCTAATGGAAACGGTGCAGAAGGAACTCTTGAAACTCGTCGAAGATGTAAGGCCCTCGAAAAAGTGATGTTGTGCAAAGTCTTCTCGAATGGAAAATACTGACATCGTGAATTTTGAAATCCTCTTTAAACGTTCCAACTGTGTCAAATGCGGATGGAAACAACAATAAAGTACTGGACTTTTTCTGTATATTATAATAAATGATATATAATGATATATAGCTTCTCCTTAAACACGTTTTTTTTTTTAACGAATGTGCTATGGAGATTAGTGATATTCAGACGTTGAACACTCGTTGCAACATTTCGCCTCTACAAACACGTCGAAGATGGAAACACTCGAAAAAGTGAGGTTATGTATGACCGAGCCTTTTCGAATACGTGGTAATAACATCGTACATTTTGAAAGTCTCTTCAAACGTTTCAACCGTTGGAAATGTGGTTGCAAACAATGATAACGTATTGGGGTTCCTCTGTATGTCATAACGATATACGTGTTTTTTTTTTTTAACCGTTGTTGTTTTTTTTTATCGAATGTAAAACCAGGCCAATTTCGATAACAGTATCAAAGCTCATTCCACTGTTCGAAAAGTAGTTCGAACATGTCATTAATTCAGCAGTATAATCGATAGATACCGAAAAGTCACGCTTGCATCCTATACAGCTTTTAATTATTATTTAATCACTGGAAAATTGTACTTACATCGATGTATGCATTTTTCGAAATCGCAGAAGTAAAAACTACCTTTCGTCTCTGGATGAAACACTCGTTTTTTTCCCAAACCCAAACAAACTCGTCGTTTTCATTTTTTACATCAAATACCAATTGATAACCCCAAACCCGTGATGGTACTTGAAAAACGTTATTTTTTTCAAATTATAGCGTAAGTAAAAATTTTGTGATTTTTTTTTAATAGCAGTTCCTTAAAGGAAAAAACGTAACTTTTTACAAAAAAAATATTATATTAATATAGGGAATAATTATAAAATAAAATAAATTCTTAATTAACGAGTAATTTATTATTAACAGTTATTATGAATTAATGAATTATAATTCATTATTTAATTATAATAATTCAATAATTATACGTTCGAGAAATTTCGGAATGAAATTTTGGGCCAGGTAAAAACGACCCACGTTCACGGGTTGAGGGTTAATAAACCGTGAAAATAATCGTTACTTGAATGACGCTAGTGTGATAACGAATGCGCTATAAAAATTCGTTCTGATCTCGTTTGGTGAGATCCGTGATTTTTTGATGACCACATGGGGTGGGCGAAGAGACTTTCGCAGAACCGTAGACTGCGAGGTCGGGTAAGATACGCAGCCTCGAGTGAAACAAGTGCGATGTCGACGCGATTCGTCGGTAGCTGTATCTGCATCGAGGCCGTTGCTCATTCGCCAAAACTGATTTTATCACGTACATTACAATTAAGTGTAATTTTAATCAATTTTTTTTCTGTTAACACTATCCTGAATGAATATCTGGATCGTTATTATTTCCAAACGTTGAAAACCTGATAACGTCGTGGGGGATGCTGTCCAACCGTATTTTTTCAAATTACTAATATCCTTCGATTCATTCGATGAAAAACGTCCAGCTAACTACGAAAGAAAAGTTGAAAATATGAAAGATAGGGTGAAAATATGAAAGACAGGAATCAATGCTACCGTTTGGTGAATTGGCAAAGCAGACGAATGGAAATTCGGTTCCAGAGATGAGAAGAGCCGAACGGATGACATTTGGTCGTGGCAGACTGATAGCCAGTGATCAAAATGCCTACCGAACGAATATTAACAAACCCTGATGACTCCATCAGCCAATAGTAACTTTTTCCTAGTAATCTAGTCACTAAACATTGGCAACGGTAATCGTGCCAAAAACATGACCAAGTGATCAATTTAATACGGATTTTGAAAAAAGCATTTAGCTTGGTAGATCTCAACAAACTTCCGACATCAATGAAAACATTCAAATTATCCTTTTTTTTTTTAAAGCGAACGTTATTGCAAGATGCCGGAAGACTAAACGGAAGTAACATAAAGGAAATTGCGAGTGGAATCCAAACTTGGGATTCCTCTTCGCGAATCCAAACATCCTTTGCACATTAATGAAAACTCCAACTTAATAAAAGTAAAAACTAAAAAGTAAATAACTAAAATAAAAGTAAAAAATAAAATAACTAAAATAAAAGTAAAAAATAAAATAACTAAAATAAAAGTAAAAAATAAAATAACTAAAATAAAAGAAACTCCAACTTAATAAAAAGTCTCCAAAGCGTATATGTACAAAATCAACGAGTTCTTATTTAGATCAGTCAATACTTTGGAGATTGGAATATGAAGGAAAACCCATTGGACGTCAGGCATTCACGATTAGAATAAAAATCTCTGATTTTCATTATAAACCCGAGCCAACCTCATTAAGGCCAGAAATGCCTTTAGAAGCGTGAAAAATAGATATTTTTTCGAGAATTTTTTTAAAGGGGATGAAATTATCTAATAATTTTCAAATTTTAACATAATTTTATTGAAGTATTCAAGTTTGGAAAGATTTTTTTATTGTTACGATGTTACACAAAATGGCGTCGTTATTAAGGGTCTTCGAACGCCTATTTTCCGTGACATCGAAAAGTGCTGCAGTTGTCACTCTTTTGCTGTTGATCAGAAAAAGATTTAACTAGTGTCATTCGTTCACTGACATATTAAGGGGAAGAATATAGCTGAAAAATGATGACAAAGTGCAAAATTGAAAATTTGGGAGGGCTTTTACTCTAACGTTCGAATATCCGACCATTTTTTCGAAATACTTGACCCCTAAAAAGGTATTTATTTACACGCTACCTTTCAAAATTCAGGTTTATCCTTCCGAAAATATAACTGAGTGTGATCTCCCAAAATTTCATCGAAATCGGTCGATAACTTTTGTGCTACAACACGAGCAGTTTTCGAAAATGTAGTTTCGAGATAATCGCGTTTAAAGTTTTTGTCTGTGGCTCTGTCACGCTGTCGTTCCGCTCTACACTATATGCGATAACTCCGAAAATATTCATTATTTCGGGTTTTCCTTTAGTCAGTATATTCTTTGGGTAATATACTTTCGAAATATGTAAAAAAAAAACGATTTTTTGAAAATTCTAAAGAGATTTCTGGCTTTAAACCGTAAGTGAACAAAAAAAAAGTTTATCGGAGATTGAAAGACCATTGGGAAACGAAACGGAAATAAAAAAATCGAGCATTTGCTTCTGTAACCACAACTTTCGATTCACCCTTCCAAAACACAACGAATCTTTTTCAGATAAATCTACAAATGGGAAGTTTCGAAAATGAGAATGGATCCGATGATTGGTGAATTGGAAGACCGTGGAGGACGAAACGGAAGTAGCGGTTGGTTATTCACAATTGGAGCCGCTTGTTATTTCTGGTATTCGCGGTACGTCCTTGCACCGTGGTAGAAGCCCGAAGCGTTTGTCCGGTCCGGTTGGGGATAGGTGGAGGAAGCGAAATGGTGATCCGGGTCCGGTATGAGCAAACGCGTTGTGTGGGCAATCCTGGCAATAGCCGAGAAGCTAGGTATAGTTTAAAGCAGGGATCGCTGGCACGTTCGCCGTTTCCAAGAGTGGGAGAGATGCGAAGGGATATAAAACCGATCTTGGCCGGTACTGGAACCAGTCCAAAGGCCAGATGCGACGGCTCTAGTCGCACGCGTGCGAGAGAGACCATCTCGAACCGGCGTGCGGTCCCGCGAGAAGTGATTCTGTGCTTGATTTTCCAAATTAAACGAACAAAGCGAGAAACGGTTATTTTCGTTATAAAAATCAACGAAATGTTCCGGCGTTAGCAATCCACGTGACATTCGCGCTCTTATCAAGATCGGCTGTGAAACCTGTGGAAGCAAAAAAAAAACAACGTGAATAAATCCAATAAAATTTGTCAACGAAATTGTCTAATTGGCAAACGAAAAGCGCGAATGCTGACGAAACAAAATGAATTTTAGAACTTCTCAATCAATTCGAAGAGGAATGGAATTATCGTCGAGTTCGTAGGGATAGTCAAAAAGAAAGCACAGAGCACTAAAGCTCGTTCGATACTAAGTGACGAGAAGGAGAATTTACAATATTATCTCTCGTCAATTTTGTCGATCCAAACGAGCATCTTTTTTTTTTTTCGACAAAGGGTGAAACTCTCATTAGTCGTAAGAAGCTTTTTTTTTTTTCATCGTCGTCAGAGCGAAAAACACAAATATGAGGGATAACCGGATATTGGGGATTCAAGACAACGCCGAAGTTCCGAACGATGCGATCGATGATCTCGACGTAAGTTCCGCGCTTGGGAAACAAATAATCAACGAAGATGGAGTTCGCGTCGTTGGGAATTTGCAACGAAAGTCTATTTTTGACCAACAAAAAAAAATAGTCTATCCTTTTACTGGCAAAGAATAGACCGCTGGCCAACGATACAGACTAACCAGAAATCTTTGAAAAAAAGACTTTTTTTTGTAAATTTCTTGTTGGAGATCGCCACTGTAAGCAAAAAAAAAAACGATCGTGAATTATTGGAAACATGGAGAAGTGAATACAAACGTAGAAAAACAAAATGGTTGCAATCCAACGATGCGAGTTTCAACATTGTTCATCGTGTATTGAAAAACGTGGATTACACCTATAAAACGTCTTTTGTGAATAGCTGGATAACATTTTAATTGCGTAAGTCGGAATTGCCGTTGCGATTGATGCTCTCGCTTGCGCACGTGCTCGTTGCAACGCTTCCATTCACACACAGCTTCATCTCGCACTCCTTTCCCCGACAAAACTCAGCGCTCGCTAAAGTTCGCGTTCAGCTATGCGTAACGATATCGCACTTCGCTTCGTACACGCGGTATCGCTGTATTAATCAGAAAATTTGCGAAACAACTCGGCGCTCGTTTAAAAGAGGTTTTAACATTTGCTCGCCCCTTTTAAAATGAATGCCAAGCGATACGTATATTTTTCGTCAGGCGAAATGCAAGTCCGAGGAAAGAGATCGTACGGAACAGCAGCTAACGATTCCAACCCCCAGTTTTGTTCCAACAGTCAAAACATAAAATTAAGCTCGGCGTTTCCGGTATAGCCCAAAAAAATTTGGGTTTCGATGGGACAAAAAAAAAATTTTAAAAACCTAAAAATTCTCATACAGTCCGATGAACAAATCCAAACGAATTTAAAAACTTTTCTACGGTTTGAACCGATAAACCCAAACAGGCTTACAAAGTTCCTCTTAAAACCCAAAAAAGCGATCCCCAAACAGTGCTAAAGTATATTTTGCAGCCCAAGGAATCCAAAGATTCTCCTACGTATCCAAACGAAAAAAATCGATATTGTTATCAAATCGAACAAAATTCTACAAAGTAAACTCAAAAAGAGCCCCAAGATTTTTCTACAGGCGAAATGAATTAAACAAAACTTACGCAAAGATTCCCCTGAAGTCTAAACGAAAAATAAAAACTCGAAAACTCGAACCCAGCATCCTACAACCCAAACAGAAAGAATCTCTTGCCGTCAGAATAATACATGACGTAATTATGCAAATAGGGTGCAGATTTTCTCCATGGGTGCTTCCATTTCACTGATTTCAAAAACGTCTACTCGAAAGTTTTTCTGTTCAAGATTATAGTGCCATTAAAATTATTTAGAGTTCGATACGATGGAGAAATATTATCAGGCTTTGATGACCAGCCAATGTTGACGATAACGTTCGTATAAATGCAATGTTGGGCTTAATACTCATGTCAATGAAACTTGGAAAGCTGAAAGTTGAAACTTTTACATAACGCTAATTGGATTTTACAGTTCGAGGAGTTGTACGAGGCGAGACGAAGGGCGACAGTAGTGCCGACTGCGTTAACGATAGGAAATTCAAATGCCGAAAATAGTGTCCGTTTGCATAACTGGCACATACCGAGGCCTTCTCTCCTCGGACGGAAATACGATAAAGACAACGACAACGACAGTTGGGCCAGCCATCTTCATCCAAACTCCTCGTCCAGGGGATCCACATCTTCTCAGGGCTCGATGGCCAGCACACACGTTCGTACCTTCATTTTTTTAGTTTCCAATTCAGACCCGTCATCTTGATTACCCGATCACGATATTACAAGCGAAATGACAGGACCTTTGATTTCTGTAATAATAATACAGGTCTACAGGGATCTTCCCCTCCGAGATTTGATGGTTGATACCGATAAATTTTGGGACGCTGAATATGGGAAAAATAATGAAAAAATTCCAAACACGTCCAGATTTTTTGCTATTTGATATTTTTTTATTTTTTACCAAAAAACCCTAGGTGGTTTCAGATAAAACCGTATAAAAGTAATGGTAATGCCCTTTTCTCGAAAAAATTACTAATTAGCTTTATTTAGGTTCTAGGAACTGCTCCTAATTGATGGTTTAATTGTATTTATCTAATTCAATTAATGGCCCATTTTTTAATTTATTTTATTTAATTAAAAAAATATTTCCTTACGAAGGTGTTGTTTTTTACAAAATAAAAAAATAAGTTTTCCCGGGCAACTAGATGAGATGGCGGAAAACTGAGTTCATATTCGTAATCAGCGCATCAAAATACACTAGAATCAGTCATTGAATTTCAAAGGGGAAAATAAAAGTAAAAATTTGTAGACCTGTGTTATGAATCGTCACGGATCTAAATGCTAAAAACGATGATTCATCGCAACGTTACAGAGCGCCGCTTCCGGCAGCCTACTCTTAACCGCAGCCAACCTGACCAGTCTCGCAGCAATGCACCCACCTATGATAACAGCTACAAAACCGACGGACACAGCGTCCGTGGCCAGCAGTACCCATTTCACGGTGATCAATGGAATCGGCAGACCAACCGTCGTTTACGAAAAGTCCTGGTGCGCGAGGAATCAATTAACGGTTCTCGTTTGCACCATGAGCTGTCTTTTCATGATTGGTCTATTAGCGTGCATTCTCTTTATGGAAGGTAAACAGAAAAAGTGCCAAAACGACCATTGATTATCAACCAAAGGCGTTCTCGGTGGTGTTGCATCGGAAATTTCGATTTTTATTAAAAATTTACTTTTACAGTAAAACCTCGATTATTCAAATTCTCACTATCCGAATAAGTACTAGTTTTGCCCACTTTGCAGCTCCTTTCGCGAATGCACGATTTAGATGTTAAAAATTGCGAACAAACGCCAAAAAAGAAGAGATTGAAAATTTTGTTCATTGAAAAATCTTGACGGTAGTTGTTGTATGTTTTGATTGAAATTATTCGTTTTCTGTTGACCTTTAAATATACATTAGAAATACGTAAGCAAAGAAAAGTTGTTTTTCATTTTTTTCCATACGCAATGTGCCCATCGGAATTAAGCTCGGTCCCGATGGGTTTTAATAATCAAGGCTCCACTGTATCTGGATCTATAAAAGGCAAAGTCCAGACTGACTGACTCATTATGCCCCAGCCGAAACGGCGAAATATAGAAACGAGACATGTACAGGACAGGTGGACATTACGATGGAGTTGCCTTTCAAAAAGGGATTTTTCGTAATTCACCTATTAAGGGGGGGGGGGGGGGGATAAAAGATCTGTGAAAATCTGTAACTTTTCAAGATAAATTTATAAAAAATGTTATCTCGATTTTTTTTCGAAAATTAAGAGTGACCTGGTTCAGTGTTTTCGAGACATCAAATTAGAAATTTATTAACGTTTTAAAAATTTATTTCATATTTAAAATGTATTATTTTAAGCCCTAAAGCAAATTTGAAATTTCATTTCACGTTTAAAATTGATGAATTTTTTAAATTTTCTTTCAGATTTGAAATTAATTAATTAAATAATCGAGAACTTCGAGGTTAAACTCGAAAAGCTTACGTTTCAAGCAGTCTACTTAAAACTGTTAAATTCGCCGATTTTTTTAATTTCTGTAAATTTAAAAAATCATTTTTTCTTGTATTAAGCATTTTTTAATCAGGTTTAAATCGTTGTTAAAAATCATTATTTCCCTAATCGTCTTATAGGTAACTAGCGCCACGGTTGTTATCATCAACAATTGGTGAAGAATCTGCTCGTTTGTTGCAGTGAGAGCCCGTGACAAATACAACTCCGAAAAGCATCGCGATTAGATCAAGATGCACATGGAGGGATACTGATCGTTTTTGTGGAAGACGATAAAAAAAAAGTTTGGCCTGGCGTGACACCGAAGACTTCTGAGAAACTCCAAAATCGTCTAGTTGGCCGAAGTTTCGACCGTTCGTTGTCTTCCCGTCATTAGATATTTTCTTACTAAGTATTGCACGTCTCGAAACGTGCGGTACGTGAATCGAGTAATTACATTGTCTGTAATCAAGCACGTGTACCATGATTCTTCACCGGGCGTAAATGTCAGAAAATGGCTGGTTTGTGTCAACGAAATTTCTGAGTTTGTCAGGCGGAATTAAGTGCCGAGCGACGCGGATCGAAGATATCGAAATCCGTATCGTTCAGCATGTTCAGTTCGGTTCGACTAACCATATTGATTAGTCCAACTTTTTCCTCTCGAGGCACGTTTATTCACTTCCGGACGACTCGAGACCTAAAAAACGGTTGAATAAAAAAAAACTACCGTTTTCTGACAGTTTACTTCCGGACACAGTGGAAAATTGCCAAAGTGCCATTCTAGAGGTAATCCTGTGAAACATCATCCAATGCCATCAATTTCGGTAGGGAATCCTCAAGGGACACGAAAAGAGCTATCGAATTCGGCAAAAAAAAAAAGATATATCGAGGATTTCTAACATTTACTATGTACAATGTTGCACGCTTCGTAAAAATAGAACGTTGATGATTGCGTATTGAAAAGTGACGAAATGCCTGATTTCTTGTGGAAAAAAACCTGGTGGGTTCGTCCAAGAGAAAAACCTAAACTCCATGAACATTGAATGTGATTTATTCGGAGCAATTGATTCGACTGGTGTTGTCTTCAAATCCTCCCAACATTAAATGGCGATAAGTTTTTTTTTCTGAAAATCGCGTTTTATTTTACATCCTTAATTGACCTATTTTCCAGGCGTTATTTTCTTCAGCCTTCTGTCACTGCATAAACTGTAAGTTTTAATGCGTATATTCGTTTCACCTTTCACTTTTGTGATATCTTCTTGTCTATTTCTTTACTACCTTAGGTATGACACCGTAGTTCGCTGTCATTGAAACTTTATCCTCATTTTTTTCCACTCAGGACGCAGTTTGAAGCCTCATCGTACATCTCGTTCTAAATGTCAACGTATTTATGTCTTTATCACGCTATTAATGCCTCGGACTGCTGTCACGGTAATTCAGTCGACTGGATTCCTTTCCAAGGATCCTTGAAATATCCATCACTCGCTCTATCGCTTTGAGCGGGTGGGATATGATGAGGATCGATTAGTACGAGAACCATGGAATCAGCGTTGTAAACGTGAATCGTAAATAATACAATATTTCGTAATCCGAGATTACACTTTAAAGGACTGTCAACTTCAAAAGCCATTTCTTGGATAGTGGACCATTTCGAGTTTTCCTATGACGATGTCAGATCTTAGTACTAATTAGTCATAACATGTCGTCAATGTAAAACTTTTGCTAATCTAGCGACAAAAATGACACAGCAACGGATTATGACACTCTTCACTGGCATGGAAACATATTTCATGGACGAAAGGTATCTTCGTTGAGGTAAGTTCAAATTATTCATATTTATGGTCGGTATTGTTCGACTATAGCAATTGTTTGAATCAATAAATGTAAAATGTACGAAAAAATCGGATACTACATGGAAAAAGTTTTGTAAGCGACATTTATCAAAGTTTACGTCAACATGTTTCTACGTAATTAAAGATTAACTCATAAAGAATGACGATAATAATTACAAAATTAAAATAATAAAAGGTTGGTTTTATTTTATTTGAAAATAGTTCCTTATCATCAACTGATCAATTCCATTAATCGATATCCGTTTCGATGAATGGGATGATCAACGCTAGTCGAAACATCTCAGCGTATGGAGGTAATATATATGACCTTGAAAGGAAGTTCTGGTAAAATGGACTTACCTCGACATCTTGAAGAGTCTGCGTCCATCGATAATTTGGCATGTCTGCGCCATTTCCACTATTCGGCTTGAGTTTGCCTTTTTCCTTTTCGTCCTCTTCGTCGTCGGATTCAATCCTTTTACTGACCTCGGATTGTGATTCATCGCTCGTTTCCATAGCAGATGTGGCGTCACTGCTTGGACCCGCTAGTGAAGATTCTTTATTCGCAGCGTTCTACAAAGTAGAGAAATCAATAGAGGGTTTTAACTGTTGTGATAATTTCAGAAAACCGTTGTTCACTCCGAACAGCTTGAAACGTTTTCCTAAACTTTCTTTCCTTAGTTATTAACAATTGCAATGTTTTCTTTTCTTGAATAATTATTAAAGAAAGCAAAAAGGTGTTTTTTATTATTGAAATATGATATTGAAAAAAAGCGCCGTCAAGTCTTAGCTAATATTATCTATTTTGAGAGAAAACTCAATTTTTTAAGTTCAGATCGACCGAGGGACTAAATAGAGTATGCCGTAGAGACCTTCCGGCTTGAACGTCTATTGCGAGGTTGCTTTGACTATAAGCATTTAAGTTGCCCGTCGTAATGATTTCATTGAAATTCGAGACAACTTTGTTTTTAAACATACCAATACCCTGATATTCAAAGATCCTCGCAAAGTTGCTGCAATAGTTAATCATCTAGATTATTCGTCTAGATAAATGTTTACATTTTCTTGTATTATTAATGTTTTGTTAATTATGAATATTGTTTGCATGAAATTTGCTGCATATGATTTATCCATCATTGTACTTATTCAGAATTAACTTTCCTATTTAAAAAATGGATTTTTAATAAATGACCAAAGGACGCAAAATCATACAGTTTTTGGGATACCAAGCTTGAGCAAATTATACTATTTGAAAAATACCTGGTCCAACTCGGCCTGCAGTTTGTCGGCTTGTTCATCCGTGAGTTCAACAATTTTACAATTCGCTGTGGAGTCGGTATCTTCCGTGTTGCTTCTGACTTTCTTTTCAGCTTTCTTTGTTTGTTTCTCTCGCTCAGCTTTTTCAGCGTTTTGAGCTTTCACTTTTTCCAACGCAAGAGCTTCGTACTTTTTGAACTCGGTGTTGATCATCTGCAACAACGTTCGCGGATCATTGTAATTGGGGTAAAAAACGAATAATGGGATTATTGTTCCAAAGTGACGAAATGCTTATGCTACCTTGAGAGCGGCACCTTCGACACCACCTTCGAAGAAATCTGTTTTCCTCGCCAGAAACCCAAACCAGGTACCTAGCAACTGAAATACAAAACAAGAACGTTCGAGAATTATTAGCGATTTTTTACGTTTTTCCGAAAGAGGTTAAAGCTGACAACGAACGCCGAGTTTAAAAAAATCCGGAATGTTATAGCTTCCGGGTTTTTCGAGGACAAACTTGCGTTTATTTAGTTGGCAAAGTTTGTTAATTGAGTCTGAAATCGACTGGAAGATTATTCATGTTTTGCGAAAGGGCGAAATATCTTTGATGAGACCTGAGGTTTTGTAGGTTATATACCTCTTGAACGCCACCTTCGTGCTGCTGGGCCATAGCCAGAAGAATTCCATCGAACTGTTCCTCGTTTTTAGTCATTTTCGAAAGAAATGGAGCACCTCAATGATAGTAATAGTTAATATCGTTTTGTTCTTTTTTATATAAATGTTTACCGGTATCGTCTTCTACGGAACACGCGAATGTGCGTACGGAATACGTCGTGGATAACATAAGCTGACAGAACCATGGAGACCGAATCAGTGATACCGAGCGTTTAAAGTGAATATCCCTAGGCCGTCAACCAACCCACCGGGTGGCGCTGTTTGATATTTTCACTATGCGAAATGTTGACCCTTCTACGTACGAAGTATTAAAGAGAATATTGTGAACTAAAATCGAATTTATACTAATTCTGAGTAAAAATTTGCATCGTTGGAACGTAACTTTTTGTTCTCCTTTATTTTCATCATTAATAACTATTTTTATAAAAGTCTCGGTAATTAATTTCTGATGACAGTACGTATACATATTCCAGCCATTATCGTATCCTTATTTCCATAGATAGGGAAAAATATTTAATGAATAAAAAGAAACTTTCGCTGTGCACCAAAAGTGCGAATTTTATCGTACCGAGACATAAAAGTCTCGATCAGTTTAATTAGATTCATTTTTTTCAACGTAATTGAGACTCAAAAACGTTTCATACGCGTCGTGTTTCCCGATCAGTTATTATATTTCGAGACAACAAATAAAAATGACTTGCATTCGTTTTCTGTTCCGCACCCAAGACTCTTTGAAAAAATAACATCAGCTTTGGCCTTTTTTTCCAAGCCTGAGCACAGGAAATATTTTAACAATCGTGGCGACATGTCCAAAAATAAATCCGGCAAATGCGCCCAACATGCAAGGAACAGGCCATGCTTGCCAGGGTCTATCCCAATCAAGAGGAATGACAATGGCACCAGCCCAAGTGCCCAAGAGGGTCGTTTTCACATTGAGACTGAGAGCTTGGCTGATTAAGCCGACGCCTTGACGATGAGGCGTCGTTAGGATGGCCAATGCAGCATCGATTCCCAAATGCAAGGAAGCTGGTACGAATGTAAAAATGGACAAAGTAAGGCTGAGCATTGCAGTCTCTTTGTGCTGAGTAAAGACAGGGGCACCGAACAAGACCGCTGTTACCCAATAGACTACGAATAAAAGGAAGAAGGCTACCGAGAATTTGGTAATCTCTTTCAAGCCCTTTAACCAGGATTTTTTAGAACTCTGCCTGGAGTCGATTCTTCCCAGTCCAGGATACTGACTCCGAGTCGTAGAAAACAAAAGTTTCAGAACTTCGGTGGAGACGACTATCGCCAAGATCAGTGTAAACTCGAAGGATCCTACGTCGTAGATACTCTCGTTGAACTTCGGGAGCATCAGAACGGCAGGGAAGTATATACACGTAGAGACGCAATGGAACAGCAGCAAACGCTGTTCGTAAACCCGATTGATGCCCATTTTCAAATCTACCTGCAAAATGCGTTAACATGAAAAATAAAAAAAACCGGCGAGAGAATTTTTGAAAGTTTGGATTTTTGTTTATACGTACGAGTGGCTCGATTGCGTTCGAATGTGTTTTGGTCTTCAGTGGAGTGTGCAGTGAACTGAAAGTTTAGAAAACATCATCACCGGCAACTCTTGATCGGCTTTCGATGTTGATTGGGGATTTTAAAGGTTACAAATTCAGCGGCTCAATCACGATTTTATAGACAGATCTTGCAACGAAGCTATATTTTTGGGGTAGGGGTAAACACTTTTATAACCTTACCGTTTTTAGGTTTCCTAGGGGCCGCTACGCGTCGCCCCGACCTACGGAAATACCGCTACTTTACCGGCAGATTGTGCATTCTAGTAACCATAACTTGTGCGGCAACCAGCGCCGCCAGTTTAGACAAGAGTAACATTAATGGCCGGACTCGATTGACTCTGCCTTGATTGATGCTTTCAACGCGTATTGATAGCCTCGACAGAGCCAAGGATAATAAATGCCAAACTAAGAAATAAAAGTTAATTGTTGCGATAGAAATTCAACAATGCAATTAACCTAACGGCAATACCAGTTAGAATCTTGGTCCAAAACATCTTAATGACGCCTTGACGCAATTAGCTGTCACAATAGCAGACGACAAGCAGGTGATTTTTCGTATCTCGTTTTAACGTTATTGATGAAATATCTTGTTCGTTATCACATATCTATCTTGAAAATTCTGCGTTGGTACAAGTAGCAATGAAGTTGGTATTTCAGTTTCGCTTTTATCGCGTAATAGTGATGAACAGTAAAGTTGTAATTAATTTCTGAAAAACGCTAATAGGTCATAACAAAATGGTAAGCACGAAAATAATCTTAAAAAAGATGCGAATAGGCCTCAACTTTATTTCAAAACACCTGTATGGCGACTTCACTTGCAGGGATGTAGAAAAAAGCATACAGCTCTGAAGCATGAGACACTAGTATCTTGAGTCTCTTCTGAGTCTTAAATGTTATTTTTAATGTTAAGCCTCATCTTAATTCATTAGTCGCATCCTCCGTCATCTTATCGTTAGGCTCGATTCTCTAGTTTGCGGTCTCTTCACTGGTATACTAAATCTCATTTTGTCTGGTTTAAAAATTGCATAGCCCGCTGATCACCATCACGCACCAGTCCAGATGGAATTAGCTCAGGCTGATCTAAGAATTGACTACAAGATCATGTGTGGAAATGATCCATCAGACGGCAATGATAGGGATACAGTTTGGATGGAAGATTCACTTGTCACAGGTGATGAGACGAAGTCCAGTGAACCAAAAGCCAGCAAATTGAATGAGGAATCTAATCGCCAGTCAAGAACCGACATTTTCACGAAAAACGCAAAAAATACGGAAAACATTTACAATGTAGCTACAGTTGTCATACCAACGGAGCTACTGGAATTGAGTCTAGGCGTCAAGGAAGAAACTGAAGACATCAATGCCAACTCAACGCATACCAGTCGAAAAAATCATTCTGAAACTTTTTCAACGGAAAAGGGTATCCCGAAGGACGGATCATCATTGCGGAAGTTAGCAAAGTGTCAGGCAAAGGAGAACGAGACGCAAAGCCGATTTTCACAAAAGAACAGCGAGAGCGTCCAAGAAATGTTCTACGAAACACCGGAGAAGCGTAGAAAAAGATTGGACAACGAAGCAGCACGCAAGCGCGAGTACAGAATGTACAACGAGACAACGGAAGAGAGAAGAAAACGTTTGGACCGCGAAGCGGAACGTCGTCGGTTGAAGAGATTGATGATTTGCGCGAATGAGACGCCGGAAGAGAGACGCGAACGTCTGAACCGCGAATCGTCGAGAAGACGAGAGTCACGATTGAATCAGTACGCTAATGAGAGCGAAGAGGATAGACAATTGAGGTTGGAGAAGGATGCGACCAGAGCAAGGGAAATGAGATTCACGAGATCGGCCATCGAGAGCGACGAGGAACGTCGCGTCAGGTTGCTTAAGGATACCCTTAGGAAGAGAGAATTGAGAATGCAACACGGCGACGGAGAACTGCGGAATATGATGAATTTCGACGAATTCAACAATGTAGTACCAAAAGAACAGCAAGAATTGCAACAACAGGATAATCATTTCACTGGTCATTGCGTCGGTAATTGGACGATGTGGTTTCAAAATACTATCGCAGAGACAGGCAATAACACCGACAAAAACTGTCAAACGCAGACTGATGCTTGAGAACTTATTGAAGTTTGAAAACAATATCTACGATTATTTAAAAAATATTGCATGTGTCTAGAGACTTGCAAAATAAATGATATATATCATCTTTACAATTACTAATGAGCGTTAACAATGATTTTTTATTATTTTTTCAGAGATTATCTTTAATTATTAATAACTGAATGTCTCTGCAACTATTTTAAAAATATTGCCAACGTTCTCAGACGCGTAATAAATTATGAAGAAATAATATCAGATTTACAGAGAATTTCCATCAAAATGACTACAACTGCACTGTAAGTGAAATTCTACAACATAATCTCAGTGTTTAAGGCCAAGATTTTCCATACATATTTAAATTATTGAGGAAAAACGAATCGTCAACCCAGTAATATTCGGCGGAGATGCATTCAACGATTTTATTTTGCTCCGAATATTATTCAGTTTAAAAACTTCTAAATTTATATTTAAACAGTTGTGTATGTTCTGAGTCTTGAAAAATAATTTTTCGGCAATAGATATCAATACTGTAAAAATTGTGCATTTTTTGGGGACACAGCTAATTTTCCGAGAAGGGAGGGCGGTAATATCCAATATCACTCGAATAATCTTTTTTCAGTTGTACAAAACCTTTATTCATACAAGGCTGGATACATCGGATGCTGCAGTAGCGTTGATGATGCAAGGTGGTGTAAAGTTGACATATCTGATTGTATTTTTAATATTAATGTAAGTAGAGGATGCGGTGATGACGATACCGAGAGCGGCGACGAAATAGCCAAACCAATTGGCGGCTCGATTCAGAATTGTTTCCGGCAAGATCGGGGAACCATCCAATATGGCATCTTTACGATTGATTTTTTCGGTCGCTTCTAACACTCCCTCATCACTGTGTCTAAACGTGGATTCCTCGACTAGAGTTTGTTTTTCAGAGGTCACGGGTTCATCAGGATCGCTAACCAAGCTTTCGGGTGAATCGCCATCGTAATACACGTGGGAGTAACGATTGCGATTCATACTATCGTTCATGAAACTGTAATATACCGATTGCGAGTGAATTTTCGGGTCTTTCAAAAGATCGCCACCCGAAAACCGTTGAGACGGCGAGGTGATTTCTAGATTCGAAGGCCGCAAGCCCTGTTCGATTTTTAGAGCTTTGACGCGTGCGTAAATTAACGGGGGAAGAACGAAAACGAGAGGTCCGGTCAGGGTTCCACCGATCAGTGCCATTACGATGTCGAAACGCGGCACTGACTCCCCGATCGCTACTCCAAGCAACACTACGGCTGATCGCATCGCGCAACGTTTCCAGCCGAAAGCTGAAAAGCGGAAACGAATTTCAGTCGATCAATCGACATTAACCGATCATGATTTTAACTTGCTACTATCCTGGTAACCAGGAAACCAGGGACGAGCAACGTAGAAACAATAACAATCGGTACAGGCTCCGCACCTAACCTACGTCAACATCAAACTTTCAAATACTCGTCAAATATTTTCGCGTGCTAAATTTATGAATTCGTACTATTAAGTGACGATGTAGTTAGAACGATTCGGCAGATACATTTTTTATAGCAGAAAAAATTCTCAAAAGAACGCCAATTATCGTTATTGCTTTTTGAAATTGGAGGCTATGAAAAATTAATGGACAAAATCGTCTAGATAACCTCAATTCAATGAACATCGAACATGATTTACGCGGAACAATTGATTTGCCTAGTATTATCTTCAAACACTCCCATATATAATTGAGAAAAGTTCGTAAAAGTTTTATGTTATGACCTAAATCGAACGAAAAGTCGCGTGATAAAATTTACTTCAGGCTCTTTACGCTGCCTTAGTCCGGCACTGCTCGTCACCTAGCAACCAGTTAACCATGCATATCCTTGACCTAGCAACTTCCTCGGTCATTTTGTCGATTTATCAAATTTGATCCTCGTTCGAAACCTGACGGGCTAACGATTTGCAATCGTTTTTATATTTCCCGAATTTTATAGCTCTAATGATGGACATAGAATTTACCGATTGAAATCGAACCGTTAAACATTCGAATACTGACACCTGTGAACGCGCATTCGATCCTCCAGTTGTTGGAAAAGGGCGGAATGCCCTATAACGCTGGAGAAGCAGAGCTGAAGAGCGGCCAGTAAAATGACAGCTCTGATAACGTAACCAGCGCCCACTACTTGTAGGATATTTGCTGTTGTGCTTCCGCCGTACCGCCATATTGCGAGACCGGTCGTAATAACAAAGAAGGACCCGCTTACTGCAACAAAACACACAAAAAAACCGGCAATATGCAGGAGCTTTTTGCTTGCCGTGTTCAGCTGCAAAATTGTTTAATAAAAAATACCTAAGTAATTAATTCTTCATTATTCTATCAACAAACATAATTTTTCGAATTCTTAACGAATTATGGTGATATTTTTATCTTCTGCGTTTTGAAAGTGTAGCTTACTAATTGATAACTCTATTAAATATGTAGAAGATCAACATAACCTCGCGAACTTTCAAAAACCGTTTTTTCATCGGCGGTTAAATTTCCAGTGAAAAATCGAGCATCAGTATCTGTACAATTCATAGACGCAAAAGTTTACGCTTCAATTTTACGATAAAAATATTCCATCCTTAAGAAATCGTTGAAAAACTTCGATTATCCCTCGCACTCACTGGACTCATTTTTCCCATGCCTTTAATCACGCTAGGAACATGTGATTAACGGATATTCCATATTTTTTGTACTACCTGATTCAACATGACAAAAATTTTAGTTTAGTTAAAATTATTGTTCAAAAAAAGATATTTTTTGTCAAGAACCCCAGAAAAAAATGCTATCTACGGCAGTGGCTACTTTTACGCTAGGTTTTCAACGAGAGTTCAACTCACGTAGAAACGAAAGAATGACCGCCTTGTCAATATCTCTAGGCTCCTTCATGTCAACTTGGACGGTCATCAAGGTTGGATGCACATCGAATTGGAAAGCCAACATGCTGTAGCTTCAAAAGAGGAAAGAGAATTTGTCGAAGCGAAAAAAGAGAAACACTTGCAACGATCGCGGAGACAAAAAATGTGAGGTTATATACCCGGAAATAAATTTGTCCCATGTTGGCGAGGTTGGTACTGGCGTGGCATTGAAAATTCGATCATCCATTATGATGCACCACCAAATTAAGACAGCAGTGAGGCCCACGGATACGGAAGAGAAAACTGCCAGCCATCTGGAAAAATCGAAAATTTCATAAAAATAATCTGAGTGATTCGAATTGCTTTTTGAAGATCGATAGTTCGTTACTTCATATCGCGGGGACTTCCCAGCCACATGAGTGGACAAAGCAAAAGTCCAACGACCAGTAGCCAGTAGCAGAACGACAGATTGAAACTGTCCGACGATATTTTTAATCCAAAAATCTGCAAATTCTGCGATGCTGCAAAATTTCACTCCATTAGACATCCGAAGCGGAAATTTTTTGGAAAGTTCGCTCAGAAGTGTGCTACTCACCGACCAAAATATTCGGAATTCCACAGCCAAAAACCGTCAGATCGAGAAGGACATTAACGCAGATACGAGCTCGACAACCCAGTGTCAACTCCGTTACCGCTGCTAGGGGATATCTTCAATAAAAAAAAAATCTTTAAATTTTATCCTCATTTTTCCCTGCTCTGATATTTTTGTTTCTTTGTCGCCTGCATTTCGGAAAAGTTTTCGAACCAATTGCTATTTTAGGTTAGTCAGGAAAAATTAAAGCAGTGAAAAAACATGTTACTTTCCTTTCTTCCTTTTCGTTCGCGGCCATTTTGTTACTTTTGCATATACGTTAAAAACTATAGTGCAATTAGTCCCTGGTGATACATCAAACCTAAAAATACAAAATCTGTCTGTTTTAGGTAGCTCAATTTTGAAATTTCAACAGCAGCGCAAACCCAACTGCTAATCGAGGCGTTTTATTCGAATGATGTTTTTGTACGTTAAAAGTGCATGAAAAATATAATAATTTTTTTAGAATGTATTTCAAGAGTGTTTTTATGAAACCTAACCAACCCTACATCAATATCCTTATTCATAATCTCGTAAAAAATTCATGAAAATAGCATGTTTTTTTTCAAGCGTCCGAGGATCCTGTTTTAACGGCATGACGAACATCGACATAACCTCACAAACTTTCAAAATCCGTTTTCTCGGCGTCGATTAAGTTTGCAGCGAAAAATCGAGCATCAGTCTTTGTAGAATTCATAGAGACAGAAATAGATGCTTTCATTTTACGATAAAAATGTTTCGTCCTTGAGAACTTGCGATTTAAAAATTTCTACTATCTCTCTCGCACTCGTGTGTCACGTGGTACGTCTTCGACATGTCGTTAACCCCAAAAAACATTGGTATGGTAAAACAGTGACCTACCTGCTTTTCCGGGATATTTGTGGATCTATGCTGCTGGCGATAGTCCATGATTTTCCCAGAAGAGCCGCCGTGTAAATTTGAAGGCCGAACACAACGATAACTAGTGGAATACCAAGCAAGCCTGACAATGAAAACGCGCGGAATTCCAATTAATTTTCGAAATTTTCTTCATCGTGTAATTCCGTACTCGTAAATGTCTCACCGCATTGTACAATAGCGCGAGGCAACGCGATGATCGGAAATACACCGAAAATATCGACGATGCACAGAGTAGCGAAAAACAACGATAATCCCGTATTCGTATGCTCGCCGAGCAACGGTATTCTCTCACGATTCATCGCCGCTCTATCTCTCCGAAGAAATGAAGTTTTCTAAACGAGAATCGCGACTAGCGATATTCGAGATTGCGAAGCTGCACGGACGAGACCGTTCTCTCCTTTGTGGCCTGCAGTGTAATATGATAGCATTATCGAGCATGGATGACTGACTTCAACGACGGTGGGAGCAGAAGACCTACAAGATACGAGACGAAGAAAATCTCGATTTACAATTCCACCTAAAAATTCGAATCGAATGCTGCCTTACGAAAAACCCGGGCCGAAACTTCTAAAATTTGGCTTTATATCGAAATGTTTCCAGTTAAAATTGAATAAAGTAAAAAAATGCAGTACTGTTGGAAAATATAATTTTCAATTGTATTTTAATTATACTTTTAATTATATATTGCATTACAAATATTTGCAATCATCAGGGGCAATTATTGCAATTTTTAACCGGTTAAAAAAAGACTCCCCTTGTGACTATGAGGCGATTAAAACGTCTTTTATTTTCAATTGTAAAAACATATTGAAAGCAAACAGGTCAAAGAAACATTTTTTTAATCAAAAAAATTTTGTTATAATTATTTTTGAAAAATGCTTTTAAAAATATTTGAATTTTTTAATTTAGACTTACTGAATTATTTGTTTTATTTAATTTTATTAATTTGTTTATCGAAAACAGAAATAATTAAGTCAATGTGGTAGTATATATATTTATTACGTTTTAGGATACTCTTTTACACTTTGTATTTATGTTTATTTATTTTTTTAGTAATTTTTTTTTTATATATTAGAGAATTAAAAATCTCGTAATATGATTCTGTTACGGCGAACTTCTTTCATTTCCGTTTTTTTCAAATCTTTATTCGTTTTAAAAATTCGTATAATTTGTAAACTTTTCTGTCAAAATTTGCAGTTCTCCATAACGAATAATCAATGTTGTATCTTCTTCGTCGAATATTGCATCTTACAGCTTATCGTTGTCGAAAATATCCAAAAAGTAGTCAGCCACATAGAAGTTTCGTCGTTATACTGAAAGGCCACTTTTTTTTTATTTCTCTTATCAAATGACACTAGTTGTCAGAATCACCGGATCGTCGACACGGCAGCGACACCGGGTTTAATTAACTCCATTTTTCTGAACATTTTTAATCACATAAACCCAAACTTGACAGGTTTCTCTATTTGACGCGGAGTTCATCTTCGAAAAGCTCGAACTGCCGTTCGAGTCTTATTCGCGGTAGCATCTGTACGTTGCTTGCCATATGTCGCGCGGATTAATTCTGTATTGAATAGTTCACATCGACGCACGCCACGCGTCAGCGATGATAAATCTCGTTGCTTCATCGCAAAAAAAGAAACAATAAAAGGTACGAAGATCTTGAAATTCGTTCAACCATGAAATTTATTTACAAAAAATAGATGTAGTCGTAAATTTGATACAGCTGCGAATGTACGAGCTTGTTTTATTTGTAGTGTTTCCAGCTTGCGTATAATTACTTTAGAAATAAGTTGACCCCGTTAATGGCGATCGTACAAACACTAATAATAACTTATACGAAAGATCGCGAAGTAACGTTGGAACTATGTCGAGGTGAACCCATATTCTCCTACCGAACAATAAAAATGTCAAGTTGCAAAATGTAAACAAACATCCGAGTAAAAATCTGTCGATAATACCGCATGTGGAAATTTGTTGATATCGTTGAGAACGCGTGTCACGTAATACCTATGGAAACCGGAGTTAATCGTCGGTTTCGTAAGCAGGCGAGGCTGGCGAGTAAGTGGGGCTGGTCGGAGAGTAGCCGGGAACGGGAGGCGAATAAGTTGGGCTGGTGGGCGAGTAGCTAGGGCTGGTTGGTGTGTACGTTGGGCTGGTGGGTGAATATTTCGTACTCGAAGGTGAATACTGTGGACTGGATGGTGAATAGGTTGGACTGGTGGGTGAGTAATTCGTGCTGCTCGGTGAGTATCTCGTACTTCCGGCTGCGGTGTGTTGAGGCGAGCTCGGTGAGTAGCTAGGGCTGGTGGGTGAATAAGTCGGGCTGGTTGGTGAATAGGTTGGGCTGGTTGGTGTGTACTGTGGCGAAGTGCCTGGGAAAGACGGTGAGGTTGGCGAATAATTGGGACTGGTGGGTGAATACTTCGGACTGCTCGGTGAGTAGCTCGGACTCGCTGGCGAGTACTGCGGCGAGCTGGGCGAATAGCTCGGACTGGTCGGAGAATACGAGGGTGAGCCTGGAGTGTAGTTCGGTGAGGACGGTGAGTAGCTCGGGCTGGTAGGCGAGTAACTCGGACTGGTCGGCGAGTATCCCGGACTGGTCGGCGAGTAGCTTGGACTCGTTGGCGAATAGCCAGGACTGGTAGGCGAGTAACTCGGGCTAGTAGGCGAGTAGCTCGGACTGGTCGGCGAGTAACTGTGGCTCGTCGGCGAATAGCTCGGACTCGTCGGTGAGTAACTCGGGCTGGTCGGCGAGTAGCTCGGACTCGTCGGCGAGTAATTCGGCGAAGTTGGCGAGTAGCTCGGCGAGGTTGGAGAATAGCTCGGACTCGCAGGCGAATAGCCCGGGCTCGTTGGCGAATAGCTCGGACTCGTTGGCGAATAATTCGGACTCGTTGGCGAGTACGTTGGGCTCGTCGGCGAATAATTCGGACTCGAGGGTGTAATGCTCGGAGAAGTTGGCAGATACGCGGGTGACGTTGGCGAATAACTCGGCGAGGCGCCACCCGCCGGCGACATCGGATACGGACTCATACTCGGCCCGGGACTTCCGGGACTTCCCGGCTGCGGAGAATACGCCGAGTACGCCGGCGATAGACCAGACGCGTCGGATGCTCCGGATGGCGAGAAACACGCACCACCTGGCGTCATTCCACTTCCCAATGTAGGCGACATACTCGACGCGCCGTAACCCGGCGTCGAGCCCATTTGATTCCACGGTGTCATTTGCGGACTCATACTCGGGGTCGCCGCGCTACCGAAGAACATTCCCGCACCGCCCATCACTCCTGCTCCTACCGCCATCGGTATTTCTATACCGGCTTTACACTTTTCAGCGTCAAGCAGAAGATCGAAACAACCTACAAAAAAATCCACTGATTAGCTTTTGTACGGTATTTGGAGGATTCGTTGGCGACTGGAAAATACTGGAAATTGAAGAAATACATATTTTCAAACGATTTTCTCACCTGTGCCAATCCTGGGCAATTGTCCCATAATTATGTTCTCGGACACGCCGCGCATAGGATCGACCTCAGCGTGGGAGGCAGCATCGAGGAGAACGTCAACAGTTTCCTCGAAGGAACATCTGAAAGTGATTTTTCAATGAGTGACATTGAAAAGTGTTTTGATGCAGGAATAAATGTTTCCTTGTGATGAATGTTGCTCGACTGACCTCATGAGAGCTCCCGTATCCTGTCTGTTGATACCGTGACGAGTGATGGCCATAAGATGACCCTTTGCCGTCATTACGTCACAAAGAAGCGCAAGGTGCCGATAATTTACGTACAACCCGTAGAATTGCAACACCGCGTTCATTTCTTTCTCCACGGATTTTCGTACCGCCTCTATGCCCAGTACTTGGAATATCTCGCAAATGTCGTTGCTGAAAGTTCGCACAGGATCGACGTCTCGCTCGCTGAGGACTTTCATCAGACTGGTCCCGTCGGTTTCGAGCAACCACTCGGCTATCGCTTTGAATTCACCCGTGTCCGTGATTATTATACGTTTCTTCGAGTCCGTTTGAGGCAAGTGCATGTACACTTTGCCGATCGCCTCGATGCCCTGCGAAAAGTATCAGCTGTGAGAACGTTTGAAAAATCTGGCAATGATGGGACGATAGTGAAACATAATCAACTAGTTTAGTGGAAAATTTGGTGATACGATAAGTACTGCAATTTTTGATTGGAGAGAACGTATTTTGAAGGAAGAGCACGTGACCATCTATAAGTATTGCGTTTCAGCGAATTCCATCTTCATCGACATTTGGTACACGAGTACGTATAATTTCTACTGAAAGCCCTAAAGTTAGATATTCCCCGACCAGATTTATCGTCATTTGACAGAAACAAAGCTGAAGTTTTTTAAATGTAAACGCGATTCGCACCTGAAGCGTCATATCGCTGAGCATATTGGCTTCGATACACCGGAGGAACATGTCGTCCTCCATTTTATCGACGGTTTCCTCCTCGGTGTCCTGAAACTTGCTGTCGTCGCTGTTCATTATTCTTATACGCAGGACGAGTTTTTCAGCGTTGTCATCATTGAAGATACAATTCAAGTCGTCACCGAAACCGGCATTGATCTTCTCAGCGATCTGTTCCATAGTCAATTTCTTGTCGGTCATTCTCTTGCGATCCAATTCGATACGGAGAAGCCAAGGTGATATTTTGGTGGGATCGAAATCAGGCATTTCGTAATAAACGTTGACGAATTCTTGATCTTCAGCGATAACGGTGTTTTGTGGATCAGGATCGTAATAGATAGCGGTGTTAGCGGTGACTTTTCGCAGTGTCGTGTGTTCCAGCCGGCAAAGTACGTTTTTGGCTTTTTCGGCGTCCCTCGCAGCGGCACCGGTCAGGAATACCGTTAGCGACGGAGCTTTTGGTTTTTTGCTGATGTTGATGATTTCCTTCAACCTGGGTACACCGAGGGTTACATTCTTGGAGGACACACCAGCGAAATGGAAGGTATTGAGTGTCATCTGAGTGGCGGGTTCACCGAGGGATTGAGCTGCCAGTGCTCCGACCATTTCACCAGGCGAAACTTGCGCCTGCTGGAATCTCGTCTCGATCTCACCGATCAGCCACTCGAAAGCCTCGCTGGACAATCGGAACTCCTCGGAGACGCATTTCGTGCAGAGAGTCGAACGAACGAGGCAACGGAACAGTAGAGTAGCGTTCTCGTTTGCCTGTTTGCTCAAACGATCATCACCCGCTACGATTATGCACTTCTCCAACAAATCTTTAACTCCCTGAATTACCCTCATCGGACTCAAATCCGTGGGCACTCGTTTGTTGATGTGGAAGATCTTCTGGACGTTCCAAATCATTCGCTGCAAGTTGCAAGGTTGAACGACTTTGGATTCACCGCTGGGAAAGATCTCGCGGAGCGCGGCACGGTCCCGATTCAATTGTTCCCATTCGCGTTCCAGCTCGGAAATAACCTCGCCGGAGCCCATCATTTCTCGGACGATATCCTCGCTGAATATTCGCCTGAGGTATCGCTCGTTCGTTGGATCGAATTTGAACTTTTTCTCGAAAGCTTTATTGCTGAGCTTGATGGTCGGTAAGTTTTGGAACTCTACGGTTTCGCCGCAGAGACCGTCCTCGCCGTATCGCAACTGAATCAGTTGTCCAACGGAGTTCCTAACCGTGCCGTCGTAATGGACCATCACGGACTCCATAGCCTTTATCAAACGTCTCTGAATGTAACCGGTCTCGGCGGTCTTGACGGCGGTATCGATAAGACCCTCGCGACCACCCATAGCGTGGAAATAAAACTCGGAGGGTGTCAAACCGGCTAGATAGGAATTCTCGACGAAGCCACGAGACTCGGGACCGTAATCGTCTTTGATGAAGTGCGGAAGAGTCCTCTTTCGAAAACCGAAGGGTATTCGTTTACCCTCGACGTTCTGTTGGCCCACGCAGGCAATAACCTGGGAGATATTGATGTTGGAGCCTTTCGAGCCGGAGACCACCATAGCCTTGAGATTGTTGTACTCGGTGAGGGATTTCTTGGCCGATCCACCGGTCTTGTCACGAGCGTCGTTCAATATACGATTAACCTGATTCTCGAAAGTTTGCCTGAGCGTGTTACCGGGTGTCGGCTCGAGTTCCATATTGTGAGCTTTTTGTATAACCTCTATGACGTCCTCCTTGGCTTTTCTGATGGCTTTCTGAATCTCCTTGTACGTATCGGGATCGGCAATCGTATCGCCGATACCGATCGAATGACCCTCGAGCAAAAGCCAGTGATTGATTACCGTCTGAATGTTGCCGTAAAATCTTCCACACACTTCGTGGCCGAGTTCGAGCATACATATGTGGAGGAGCGAACCGGCCGAAGTACCGAGAGTCTTTTTGCAGAGGATACCCATTACGAGTTCACCGTGCTCGACCATGACTTTGGTGTCGCCCGGTGATATCCACTTGTACGGACCATCATCCTCCTCGTCCGGATGCGTACTGTGGGTTCTTATCATATTCACGTTGCCTGGTATTATCAACGAGAATATCTGTTTTCCCGTCCACAACGGTTTCGGCTTGAGAATACTCGGTTGTGGCATTTTACCGTCCCAGTTGGGGAGGAACATGAGAATGTTCATCATCTGTTCCTTCTCGATGAAAACGTCTCTCTTGGTCATTTTCCTCACGGCTGTCAGGGTGTCCTGCACGATACCCATTACCGGTTTGTTAGCTTGAGGAGTGATGATCTGACGGGGCGTCACGTGGATGTTCTCGACTTCGGCGCGCGTCTCCATCGATTGCGGCACGTGAAGATTCATCTCGTCACCGTCGAAGTCCGCGTTGTACGGCGACGTGCAACTTAGATTCATTCGAAACGTACTCCAGGGCAAAACCTTCACTCTGTGGCCCATCATACTCATCTTGTGGAGGGTAGGCTGACGATTGAAGATAACGAGATCGCCGTCGCGTATGTGACGCTCGACGCGATAGCCGCACTGCAGATGAAGATCGGAGGGTTTCGGATGGAATCGCAGATCGATTCGCTCGCCGTTATCTCTGACGATGTACTTGGCCCCCGGATACTGAGAATTACCTCGTCTCACGAGTTCCTGCATTTTGTCGATGTTGAATGGCGTTACGATTTCCGGAAACGTCAGGTTTTGAGCTATACTGCGCGGTACGCCGACCTGGTCGATACGGAGATTCGGATCGGGGGTAATTACCGTGCGGGCGGAAAAGTCAACACGTTTTCCCATCAAGTTGCCTCTTATACGACCTTCCTTACCCTTGAGACGAGCTTTTATGGCTTTGAGAGGTTTACCGGATTTCTGCATAGCTCGTGGCATACCCGGCATGTCATTGTCGACCAATGTCGCAACGTGGAATTGCAAAAGTTTCACGTTTTCCATTATCACGTGTGCAGCGCCACCCGCTTGCTCGTTCCTTAACAGCTCATTGTTCGTTTTTATGATATCAGCGAGCTTGTGAGTCAGATCATCCTGATTTTTGGCCGAGCCGTACATTATTACAGCCGGACGAACGGACAACGGTGGAACCGGCAGAACGGTGACGATCATCCAATCGGGACGTGCGAATTTTGGGTCCATACCAAGAATGAAGGAGTCCTCGTCGGTTATGTGCTTTAGAATTTCCCACGCCCTTTCAGCGGTCAGCACGATTTTTCTCTCTTGGGAATCCTCGTTTATGTGTTTCCACTCGGCAGTCACGTCTAGCCCGGATCTTCTGAAGTTGGGCTGATAACGGCCACAACCGCCATGGCCCGGTTTACGATCCGACGCTGGTATCTCCTGACCGTCCTTTGTTATGTCCATCTCGTCACCACCCTCGCATATGTTCTTGCTCTTGCACAAGTCGTAAACGAAGGTCAACCTTTTGCGAGGTTGACCCTTCGTCTTCATCACTATCTCTTTGATCTTTGGATTGGACGGCGTGACCAGAAGCTTGGAACAGTAGTAACACACGCAACGCATTATTTTTATCGTTTTGGTCATGAAACCGACGTGGAACACTGGCTTCGCCAGATCTATGTGGCCAAAGTGGCCCGGACACTCCGTCATGTTTCCTGCGCACGTTTGACATCGGGAATTCCTGTCTATCACACCCTGCCTTGGGTCCATCAAGCCACCCAACTTTGGTCTTCCACCCTCCATTGTCTCCGGGAAACGAATGCCGCCATCTGTGACGGACATGCGGCGCTGCAAACAAACGCGAGTGTTATCCAGACCAAATTACAGAATTTATAATAAAACGCATTTACTTCGGACTGATCTAGTTGACTCTTAAAACTTATACCGATATGATGGAAAACTTAAATGAATGCAATTGGATCTTTGATCTAACTCAGACCAACGTAATTAGAAACTGAGACTGATATAATTGGAAATTTTGGCAAATACAATTAAACAATTAGGTGACGATATTCAGGAATATAGATCACCTTGATTGGATAGTTCGACTAACATAATTGGAAATTTATACGACATTGAAAGTTTCGACCAGTCTGCGGCGACAAACCTGAAAAACCTACTAAAGTAGCAACTTTCACCAAAAATACTCCAACACAAATTTAAAAAAAATTCTTGGTGTGAGTTTTTTTCCGGCATTAGGCGCAAATATATATATCTTTGTTTATGCAAAAAATCTGCCGGGATACACAAACGCGCGGGACAAGCGAGCGTTGGAAATGCGATTCTTTCGTGATCGTTGCAACAGTTCGTCACTTTTTTCATGGGCTTGACATCGCGGTGGGAGGCGAAAAAAAAAGTTAATTTTGATGAAAGCGAGGCTTTCCTACGAAATATTCTTTTACTCACAATTTCATCGGGCGAAAGGATGCCGAATTGCACCCTTTTGACCATCCGCACCGGAGCCTTTGAGTCGTTCGTGGCCATTTTTTAGCAAGCCAGACGAAGTCTACGATTTGCGTTGCAGTCCGCTCTAACGCTACTGCGTACGAGAAGCGCTGAGCTACCTCATCCGACCACGAACACTGACGCTGCTCTGCAACTGGCATCGCGGAAGGCATCCGTCGACTGAAGCGCCATTGAGATGTTACGAGAATACGCAGAACGATTGACTGCTGTCGGAGCTGCGTGAAGGTGGTAACGTGACATACGTTTTTGCTTCTTTATTTTGGATGAAAAATAACGAGGAGAAACGGGAGGGTATATAAAAAATTAACTTTAAACTATATAACTTTCAAAGCGATATAAATTATACACATTTTCATTTAAGTGGGCGGTGCGGTTTATTGATGGTAATTCAACTATTTTTTCTCAAACTTAGAGAATTTTCAAACTTACACAAACAATTTCAATAAATAAATACAAACACATTTTATCCGCTACCTTCACGGAAGTGGTTTATCGCTCCCTCAAAATCGCCGTGCAATCCGTAATTTTACCGTGGTCATTTTTCACTCAGAATTGTAATGCAACGACATCTTGCGACTACGAGTATTAACGTTGCAAGCGCGTTATTTCAGGTGGTCAGGGGCCACTCGTGTGTGCAGTATTTATCAGATAAATTAAAAAAGAATTTTAGTTGTACAGCTGTTGAGCATCATCGAAATATTTTGAAATTCATGTGAAATCGATAACTCAATTGCGTCACGGCTCGATTCGTGCGTTGATCGAAATAAAAGAATATGGGCAAGAATAAGGCTCAGCGAACCAAAGACAATGCGAAGGTACGTCGAACGTCAAATCTGTGACATAACCTTACCAACCTGTCGAACTAGAAAAGTCATAAAACTTAGAATTTTGCACGTTGTTTCGGAGTTTTATTTCGATCGTAATCTTTTCGTCACAAATATGCAACTTTCCGTCCTTTTTTAGCTGAGTGGATCACATTTTTTAATAGTAAATTATTTTTTATTGTCTATTCGCTTCAACCACATGTGGGAACCGATTTTTTACGTTTAAAAAATTCACAAATAATTTTCAATTTCCGGTACCTGGATTTTTCAATATATTTTTTTACGACAGTCAAATTATTTTCTAAATGACAAAGTCAATGATTTCTTTATTTCGGCATGATGAATTTTTACAGTAACGCTTTACTTACAGCCATCGAATAGCAGTAGAAGCGCCGAATTCCTTGGCACTTCAATACCAACTTTTGTTGGCTTTTCGGCCGTCAAAGATGGAGGTTATATTCCCGTATTGCCAGGACTGTCATTAAGCGCTTTCAATGATGTCGAGATCAATACCATTGATTCTGATTTTCAATTGGTTTTACGGAAAATGAACAAGAAAGACGCTACCACCAAATTCAAGGTACGTCAAAAATTTTCTCATAAAAAAGTAGATCTGCCACTTGATTCCATTTAACTTTGGTCTTATTTTTCAATTCTGAATTTTTACTGGTCAATGTATTTCGTGATAAAACATAAATGTTTCCACATGGCTTTTGGCACATTGTTTTCAGTGAAATGTCCAAAAATATTGGTGAATGAAGTTCCCATAGGTACAAAATACATTTATAGGCAAGTTATTGGTTATAACAGAGCACAAAATAAAATTCAGTAAAAGAAGGCCAAAAGCCGAAAAAATGGTGGTATAAAAACTAAATCCATCAGCAAACAAAAAGCAAAAACCGAGAAAATCTGCCAAAAAGCAAAGTGTACAAAAAAAGGGGGGGGGGGGGGCTATGCCAAATAATTTCTACATCCACAGTGTTCGTACGGTTAAAAGGCTTTGATCAAATGTCTTGCCCAAACGCACTTACGCAATCGCAAAATCGACCAATAAAAGCAATTTCTCATGAAACTGCCTTGGATGGTTAGTAAATCAATAAATGAAAACAATTCCGCAGGCACTCCAAGAATTCGCCCAGCTTTGCAGAGATTCCGATCTCTCGTGTGTGGAAGCGGTATTACCATTTTGGCCTCGCCTGTACGGTTGCTTGTGCATTGATGAGCAGCACAGAGTCAGGGAAGCCGCTCAGGTCGCACACGCAGCTCTTGTCAAAAGAGTTGGCAGAAGTGTCAGTGTTTACTTGAAACAGTTGGCTGGACCTTGGTTTACTTCGCAATTTGACACATATCCACCCGCTGCATCAGCTGCTACAAATTCTTTTCAGGTAAACTTAGACCTGATTTCCCGTACGCGTAAACACAAGCGCATTATCTTTTATCCGAATTGGTAGTTCCTCATTCTTGGATTTTCGTTTCACATTGATTTGTCTGGACTTTGATTGGTAATTTGAAATTGTGAAAAATGGGACACAAAACGATTTAAAAAATGGATTTTTTTCTTTTTAGGAAACTTTTCCACCAAGAAAAATTGTGGATGCGATTGTTCATTGCCAAGACGAAATATTGTCCTACATCAGTGACACTATCAGAGTACAAACACCACAGTCTATGAGCACACACAAGTAAGCGCATGCATCGGCTTAACTGTTCCCTAGTTTTTATTTCCAATTTGCTATTGGGAATCGATCAAATTTGCATATATTACGCGTTTCGGTATTTTTGCAGTTTCGTAGTCATTGATGATGCCAATTTTTAAAGAAACAATACTTTTAATTTTGGGAAGCATTTTCGAACTACGCTCATACAAATTTGACAAAGAGCAGAGTTTATTGTGATTTTTGTCGACTGTACTTATCATTGGGTTTTCAACATGTTCAGAAGCGTGACTACGGAAGAATTGGAGACGAAGTATCAGAGGGCCTTGATCGCAAGTTTGCAAGCGTATTCCTCGTACCTGAAGAAAGTGCCACCAGCTCAAATTGAGAAAACGGAAAACCTTCACCAACAAATAATCGGAAGTGGAAAGTTTTGGAAATTCGCCAAGCACGAATCTCTGCTAGTGAGGACGTCGTTTTTCAACGTTCTAGCGTCCCTGATCGAGAATGCAACGAATTTGCTGAAAGAAGAGAAGAAGCGAGCGATGACGGCGATAATGAACAGTTTGGACGAAACGGAACCCAATTTATTGCTGTCAGTGTGGGAGTCTATGCTTGTGGCTATCAACAAATTAGACGTGAGGATTCGACAATTAACTCGTGTTTTCATCAATTTTTTTGTTAATTGAGCGATTGATTCGTCTCGAAAATAGCGGTATGTTGATGATACGATAACAAACGTTTCAGGAATGGTATCTCGCGGTAAGCATCGAAAAGCTCGTATTGCCGAAACTCTGGCGGGTTCTTACGAGCGGAGGACAATGTTGCGCCAGCGTTGTATATCCGAATCTCCTCCCGTTGGTCAGCGAATTTCCAAAGTTCAACGTGGATCAGAAACATCTGCTTATTAATTTCTTCACGCACATGCGTCAGGGGTAACGATTGATTTTGGCAAAGTAGCTTTTTGTTGCGTCCATTTCGATAACGATCAACTCTATCTAATAGATTTACAGCGAAGAGCGTACGGATCAGCCGCTCGGAAATGATCGCGGTCACCAAATCGTTCATGGAATGCCTGCGATACGTGATACTGTTGCACAAACATGACTTGGCCCTTTGCGAGGAATTGCTCAAAGATCAAGTATGATTCGTAATATTTCGGTAGAACGTTCTATTCATTCTGAGTATTTTTTCTTTAATATCTCGATCATATCTAATTAGATAAAATTATATTAATATTATAATAATATAATGCGATAATTTGGAATCGACCTTTTTTTGCAGCTTTTCGTTCTTTCTTTTTAACATGTCCGCCTTGTCCGCCAACAAAAATGTTGAAACAATATCCTAGAAAGGTTTTTCGCATTTTCCCAGTCTAATTTTGCACTTTCGGCAAAATTTCGGACATATTCGTAATCAGCGGAAAATTTCCGATCAAATAGACCCTTTTAAGAGTTTAAAAACGGAAAAAAATATTTTTCGACTTTCCCGGCCACTTTTCCGGA
>JAPYZJ010000923.1:0-33601 GCA_030522765.1 Ophioninae sp. B BG-2022a
TTTTTTTTTTTTTTTTTTTGGTTCTCTCTACTCTCCAACCGAGCTTTGCGGTCGGCCGCATTTCGTTAGTAGCGAAATGTCCCTTTCCTTGCCAAGAATTCTCGTTTCTTTTTTTTTTGGTTTTTTTTAATTTCCTTTTGTTGTGGTTTTTTCTTCTTCTATTTTGTTTTTTTTTTTTTTTTTTTATTCTCTTTTTTTTTCCTTCTTCAGCCGCTCCTATTCGCCGCTCCCTTTTAACATCCATTGCCAAAGAGCTCGCCCATGCAACCCCGAGAGCCTGCACGTTAAGGGGTCATCGAGATTATCCACATTCTACGGTTTGATAATATCGTCGTTACACTCGGATATCTCGGTCATCCCAAATATCAATAATTTTCATTTGACTACTTTCGACACTTTTCGATAATCGTTCAATCGCTCCGCGATAGAAAAAACTCGCTTGCATGGAAAATTGACGAAAAGTTTTTTGTACAAATGATCAAATGGAAACCCTTGAAGATCCTCGTTGGAGGAATTCTGATAGGAAGATAATAGAGACGGGTTTTTCTATTTTTAAATCGGACTAGTTTTAATTGGTTTGATAAACGGTTCGTGGTGTTTTAATTAGTTAATTGGATTATTCGAGTATAAGTAACAAAAGTAACTAAAAGTAACTGAAAGTAACTAAAAGTAACTAAAAGTAACTAAAAGTAACTAAAAGTAACTAAAAGTAACTAAAAGTAACTAAAAGTAACCAAAAAAATTAATAGTAAGTAATAGTAACTAAAAGTAACTAAAGTAACTAAAAGAAGCTAAAAGTAACTAAAACTAACGAAAGTATAAGTACCAAAGCCTTAATTCAAATATCCTTTTTTTGAGTTTTCTAGTTTCTCGTTCCATATTTTTCGACTTCTAAAAACGAAACCCAAAAAAATCCAAAAAAACCAAAATCGTAATCCAGCATTATTTATCGGTCATCAAAAAGCTCGGTTTTCATCCTTTCACGTATGAAAAATCAGTAAACAGATCTTCACTCTCAACTGATTTATTATTTCGAGCCGTCGACTTTTTTTTTTTTTTTTTCGTTTCCCCTTTCACGTCTCGCCTCTCGAAATTGGCCCCAATTTCCAGTTTGCCCCCCCCTCGACTGGGCTCGCTGCAATTTCGTGACTCGATTGGCCGATGACAAAGGGTCTATAAAATAATCGCGAAACGCGATGTGAAGTGGATTGGGAAATGGGAAGTACGAAGGGTGAAGGAGGGTTGCCGGGGGGGGGGGGCTGATGATGTGTTCGGCATGCGGTGAGCTTTCAGCATGGCAGCAAAACGATGTACGTGAGTGGCATGTGAAAATTCTATTTTCTCCTCATTATTCAATCGCTTGCGGAGGCAACAAGGCGACTCATCGTCAACCCGGGCATCGGCAGTGTGCGTCATTTTTCATTTTTTTTTTTTTTTTTTTTTGTCTTTTTCCATGTCTGCGTTTTGCACGATAAACGAACGTATGGCCGTACGCATGCGCGACCACGATGATGATCTCTTGACGAAACAAAAAAATTAATAAAAACACGGGGATAAAAAATAAAAATTATCGCACACCCGAGAAACGTCAAAAAAACACGTCAATTTGTCGGGATGTCAACACACGCGCAGACAAGTACACACACTCGTCAACAAATGGATGAATGAAACACTGATTTTCACACACTCGCACACACACACACACACACTGATACACACATTGGGCTCGCGTCGCAACGCGTCACCCGATTGTGAAACTGACCTTCCTTCGTTAATCCGAACTATTTTTTTTTCTTTCTTTCAGTACTACGAGATGTCTTACGGGCTTAACGTCGAGATGCACAAACAGGTGAGACGCTTTTTTTTTACGTTTTAATATCTGATAATATATTTCGATTTTAATATTTTTAATTTAATAGTTTTTATTTACCTAATATTTTTAATTTAATAGTTTTTATTTACCTAATATTTTTAATTTAATATTTTTTATTTAATATTTTTTATTTAATATTTTCAATTTAATATCTGACAATAGTTCAAATAATTATCGACAAAGTTCGATAATTACACCTCGCGGTCGATCGAAAATTATCCCCTTTGAGTAATAAGAAGTTTGCGCAATGTTTCATCTATACCATTTTACTTATCTTTGTCTTTTTTTTTTCAATACTTTCGAACTTACAGTAAACCGTTTTTTTTTTTTTTTTTTTTTTTTTATCGAGACTACGTACCCTCAATACGAAATTACAGGGAAATGATCGTCGGGTAAGATCCAACGTTGATTATGGACTTTCGCCAGAGGGGTCGTTCACCCCCTTCCCCGTCGCTTCAAAATTGCTCCCCGCTACTATATTTTGAATCCCCCCCCCCCTTTTTGCGATCTTCATCCCAGGCTCTATTGAATAAATATGTAAACAAGGTAATAACATGCAAATGGCCGCGACGCGGGGCGTCTTAATTCGGTCGAGGGGAAGGGGGATTTTCTCTCGTCTCTCGACGCGAACCACGGAATATATAGCGAGAAGATTGAAAAATCTTGGAGACGGAGGGAGCCAGCTCGTTTCCCTCAGCGAAGCTACGAGGAGCCTGCCCACCCACACGCAATCGTTAAACCCTTCGCCCTCTCACGGGCTTCGATAACGATGGGGTAGCGAAGGGTTAAATTGATCTCCACTCGTATACAATCCGTTTAAGCTAACCGAACCATGTAAGGCCCACCTTATTTGTTTTTAAGTGATTATTATGTTTGAGAAGACTATAGGCAAAACTTATTGCAGAATCAGATCAAGCAGATTAAATTACATGAAAATCTTCGTCAGTCCAAATCCACAAAATTTTTTGGACCAAGATAATACCAATTTTCTTCGATTTTTGCAATTTTTTTTATTATTTTTTACAAATTTTTTTCAGATTTAAAATGGTTTATGATTAAAGTACTACCGAAATTAGTATTTAACAGAACAAAATGCATGAAAATTATGCTTGCCTTAGATCTCAAAATTTTTTTTCTTGCCAAAACATCGAATTTTCACTATGTTTGAAAGGACTATGGGCCAAACTTATTGCAGAATCAGATCAAGCAGATTGAATTACATGAAAATCTTCGTCAGTCCAAGTCCACAAAATTTTTTGGACCAAGATAATACCAATTTTCTTCGATTTTTGCAATTTTTTTGATTATTTTTTACAAATTTTTTTCAGATTTAAAATGGTTTATGATTAAAGTACGACCGAAATTAGTATTTAACAGAACAAAATGCATGAAAATTATGCTGGCCTTAGATCTCAAAATTTTTTTTCTTGCCAAAACATCGAATTTTCACTATTTTGGGTTTTTTTTTGCAATTTACTCAAAATTGAAGGCTGGACGGCCTAAACTGACTTGAAATTCGTATTCAGCGGGTCGAAAAACATGCCAGTGCCAGTTACAAAACGTGCCAGTGTAATCAACGTATTAATAATCATTTTGGTTCAAAAAAAAATGTTCATTATTAACTACGAGCTTTTTTTTTAAAAAGCGTTTTTTGGGCCTTATTCAGACCACTTCCTTAATAAGGCCCCACCCGGCGTAACGTGGTAGTTTTGGATATTTAAATCCAAATTAAATCCAAAAAAAAATCTATTTAATTGACGTTGTAGTTTTGGATATTTAAAACGTGGGCTTTATTAGGCACTGGCCCTTACATGTCAGTCAAATGTTCCTTACATATCAGTCAAATGAAACGAGTATTCTTCGAGAATTATTATTATTTTCTTTTCAAACTCATACTTTTTTCATTCTACTTTCATCCTGCGAATCGTAAAAAACGAGGATCACGAAAACGTGTTTCGTGGTGGGGAATTTCTGAAGCCGGAGATTCGAGAAGTTGAAAAAGGAAAATCTCATTTTCATTGGCGTACCAACGAAGGAAACTTCAACTCCAAGGAAATTCTTTAAAAGCGTAGAAAAAAAAGAAGAGCGACCTAACCTCGCAAAAGTTTGAACCCAGTTTTCTCAGACGATTGTTTATTAAAAAAAATTTTTTAAAAAAACGTTTTGGGGTGCATCAAGGTTGCTCGATTACCGAACCACTATAAACCGATTCTCATTAATCCTTGTTCACCCCTTTCTAGCTTGGATAAAAATAATTAATTGGGAGAACGAACGAACGATCCTAACAAAATAATTGAGACCTATGACGAAACCGAAAAAAAAAAAAAACAAAAGTGAGCGAGGGGAAGAAAAGTGAGTTGCGCAATTAATTCTTGGCACTTCTCTGTCCCCTCGCATCAGACGCTTCGCACACAAACTAAGAAAAAAAAACCGTGTTTGGGTCTCTCTTCATCATCTATAGCTTTTTCACATTTTTTTTTTTCCTCTACTTGTCGCTCGTACTTCTTGTGTACAGACTCCCCTCCAAATCCGTTGTTCATCAGGAACGAGTCGGCTGAGAGAAAATTACGACGGTGAATCTGACGGAATAATTTGAGGGTTCCCCAAGTACGAGGAGACACGCGTGATGAAAATGACGAGAGAGAGAGAGAAAAAGAGAAAGAGAGAGAGAGAGAGAGAACGAAACAAAGGAAACGAAGTTGGCAGCGCAGGGCAGGTTGGAGAGGAAAATGGTAAAATCTTCCGAGACTTCCGGGACACTTTTCCTAAGCGAGAAAAAGACCTTAAGGGAATCGCGGATGAGAAGATTGGAGCGCGAAGGCTCCCGGAGGCGTTGGGAAAACACGTAGAAAAGAGACGGAAACTACTTCCAGGATGGACGAACGAATCGTAGAAGAAGGGATGGGGATCTTGGGAGGGACTATAATAAAGGGGTTTGTTGGATTCAGAGCTGGAGAATAAAAAATAAGAAAAAAAAGAAGAAGACAAAAAAAGAAGAAAAAAAAAACATAAAGCAGAGCGAGTTTCTGGTGAGACCTCCGCAATTCCATCTCGATGGGGTTGGGAAACGTCCTCGCTTTCCAAGAGCAAATTATAGAATATGGGCAACGGAGTTTTATCCCCACACTCTCTGGGGAATTCAAGGGGATAAATAGCTTCGCGACTCTCGCTCTTATTCTTTTCCTCCACTTTTATTCTTTTTTTTTCGCCCCCCCCCCCTCTCCTTCCCCTCTCTTTTCTTATACCGTGCGCGTTTTCGGTTCGTCTCGTTCTCGCGAGAGACTCGTCTTTCTTCTCAACGCCTTTCTTCAACCCCGAGTTCACGTGCACACTCTCACGCACAAGTGTAAAAAATCGCACGATTTAAAATGGGGTTCGTTCTTCGAAGTCTTGGTTTTCGTCTCACTCTCCCTCTTTCTATCTTAGGTTTACTATATTTTTATTTTACTTTATTTTTATCTCATCTTTACTTTTATTTTCTTTCTTGGTTTCCTTATTATATAAGAATAGCTTTATTATTGTCATTCTCTGTTTTTATTTTCTCATTCTGTTATCTTTGAGTTGCTATCGTTATATCATTCTGTACTTATTATCATGTTAAGGACCGATTTTTCGATCGCCAGATAACTTTTATCTGAAGAATAGGTTTGACGTTTTGACAGCTTTTGTATAGAAAATATGTCAAACCGTCATATTTATTCCTCAGATAAAATTTAAATGATGATTTGAAAAATCGGCCCTAAGTTAAGTTATGTTTAAGTTTTATGTTTTAAATTGTTATTTTTTCTTTTGCTCGAAAGTTCCGGCTAGGGCATAATAAACCATATCATCATCATCTCTCCCTCTCTCCCTCCCTCTCTCCCTCTTATTCACCGTTTCGTTCTCATTTCCTCTCGAACTTTTTTTCTCGTGCCTGACTGAGTCCTTCCTGAGCTTCCGACTGGAAGCACGGCTCGACTGCTATCCCGCCTACGTGCCAGGAATAACGTCCGCGTTTATTGAATATTTAGAATCCCTATATCCTCGCCCTCCTCGTTGCACCCCTCTTAATGCACACACACCCACCATTCGGAAGAGAAAACTTTACCCCTTAAGCATTTTTCGTTACCGACCCGGACGTAGGGGGAGATATTCGAACTCCTGGAAATCGTAAAACGAACCAGCCGTCGACAGATTGTGCGCCAGAAGCCTTTCTCCAACTCGAAAATCCGAATGAATGATGGTGAGGAGAAACGACTTTGGAATCGAAATTGTTCACGCCGTAAACGAGACAAAGAAGATTATGAAGGCTGATTGGAGGCTCGTGTTCCACTCGGAAAACCAATCGAGCGATATATCAAAGCTATGTAGTATACGTGTAGTTTTAATAACGAAAACTTTTGTGAAATAAGTGTGTTTTTGAATGCATTTTTTCTGTTCCGATTTCCGTATTTTCGGTGTGTCGGATACATTAAAAAAAAAAAATGTAAATTAAATCGAAAAAGTGCAAAATTTATATGAAATTGTGGCTTCCCGATGGATACCATGTGCAGGACCAGCGTTGTTTGGGTTAATCGTTTTCCGAAACGTTTGCTTTCGAACTTTCACCAAATTTCAAAAAAATAGTCAAAACCTACAATTTTCATAACTTGAATGTGCTAAGAGTAAAATTAATCAATTGTAAAGCAATAACCTTTCGTTGTTTCCCTTGGTTCCGATTCATCAATATCTGCGTTCAATTAAAACTAGCTTTTCGACTAATTTTTCACCAACTCCAAAATTCCCTGGATAATGAAAAAACCAGGATGAAAAACCCGCAAACCCAAACAAACCTACTATTTCCATAACTTGAATGTGCTAAGAGTAAAATTAATCAATTGTAATAAAATCCCTATCTGCGTTCAATTAAAACTAGCTTTCCGATTAATTTTTTACCAACTCCAAAATTCCCTAGACAATGAAAAAACCAGGATGAAAACCCACAAGGGTTTAAATTTTAAATCGAGAAAACCTAACAACTTTTCTGCGTGGAACCTCATGAAGAACGTTGGCCGCAGTGGTTCGAGAATCCTTGGCAGGCGTCTCTGAATAATTGTTTAATTAAAGGAGAAAGAGACGAAGAGACCATATAGACGAACACAATGAGAACGGTGATAAAGGTGGTGAACTAGAGAGGTAGAGACGGAGGGATGCTTCGAACCGTAAATAGAGAGCCGTATTTAATAATGGAATGTCCTGATGCGTGCGGTACAACACTGATGGATTTTCACCTCTGCTCTATCTGAATATGCCCCGATATACGTAACAAAGGGAGTCGCTGTGGTACAAACGTTTGATAAGCGCGTGGGCGTGCAGCATCCAGCATAAACGAGATACACGAGAGAGAGAGCTCGTTGCGAGTGTTTGCGAGCAAGTACCGGGCAACCGTGCCGGGAAGTAATTAACGAGAGCATAACGAGGGAACGTCGAGTAATAGAGGAAGGAGACTCAGAAATCCACGAGTACACTCAGTGTGTGGACGAAGCGCGGGAAAATACCGCACGCGACAGTCATATCGGAAATTGAAAAACGCAAAAAGTGATTTCACTGCAACGCTTCCAAAAAAAAAAAAAAAAAATGATTTCGAAGTTCGCATCGTTGCGAAGCAACATTTTTTTTTCTCATTTTTTATTTCCTTACAGCTATTGGCTTTTTTTCGGATTTAAATTCTAACTTGTCGCAATAAAGATTTGTAAAAATAATTATTTGTGTATTTTAATTACGATTATAGTGAAAAAGAAATAGAGAAATAAATTATGATTTTTTTAACGTTGCGAATTTCGACGTCAAAAAAAAAAAACGACATACGTTTACTGTATCGGGAAAAGAAAACGTGCGGAAATATTTGGAAATCGATGCACGGAGAATAGTTGCCGAAATGTGTCGCAGCAAATATTTTTTGGACTGTCCAACACTTGTTTCGTTCAATCGACCAAAGGGTATCTTTTCGAATTTAAAAAAAATTGTGGAAAATCTCGATATCGCAGATGCGCCGGTAGATAACGTTGCCGTGGCTACGAAAAAAACGAAAAATACGTTTTTTCGTTTATTTATATTTGCGTGTATGCGTATATATATAAATATACATATATATATATATATCGGTAAACGCATGCGTATTTTGTGAAAATGGTCAAACACCGATAGGCATCGAGGTATGGAGCCGGAAAATTCACGCATGAAAAATATCGTCGTCCACCGCGAATGATTCGATTTCCTTGTTTTGCAATCGATTCAACTGGGAATAGGAGGGTAACTGCTCCGTCCCCTTTTACGGCGAACCCGCGTTTTACACACATCCACACGTAGGGTTTCCCGGTGCCCTCTTTTTTTTTTTTTACCAATTTCACCCGCATGCCCGCTCTCATTTTGCCTCGTCGGTGTGTGTTTTCTCGTGTGCGTTCGAAACCCCTCGCTAAACGAACGGTTTTCACCTCTTTCCACGTTTTTACAGAAATCCTCTTCCACGCTCCACTTTCCGATTTGGACGCGCTCTATCGCTATCGCGTTTGATTTTCCATCCTTTTTTGGACGCTCGCTTGATCCGCGCACGACGAGAGCCACTCATTATTCATTTACCACTTTAACGAGCTCGACGAAAAAAAACGCGATGGAAAGCAAAAACCGGTGGATGAGAAAAAGAGGCGAAGAGGGAAGGTGAAAAAAGGCCGCATCTGGGGAGAGGGCGAAAAATACCAATGAAGCTTCCAATCGACGATATTCCGGGATCGATAATGGACTTGAAGTTTCCAACGTTCGAACGCGATGAAAATATCCTTTTTTTTTTTAATTTCCTCATTTTCGTGATCGCTCGAAATCGTGTTTCACAAATTTGGGCATCGATGGATAAAAGCCTTGAAAATGTGGGCTTGATTTTCCAAGCTCAAATATGACAATGAAAATTTTGTATACGAGACGAAAAAAACCATCATTTTGTTTAAAATTATGCAGCAGTGCTCACTTCAATTACGTATTCGTGGCTCGCGCCACAAAAAGCAAATATCACTATTCTTCGTGTATACGTGCTTAAGCAAATATAAAAAGCGTAAAAGATAAAATAATGCTGTAGTATAAATTTTTGCGGGATTGCCAAACCTAATTCTTGTTTTTCGAAAAAGCCAACCGCGAAGCTTTGGATCCCGTTATAAAGGCAGCCAATACGAGGGTAAAGTGAGAGGTTCACAGCTCTGGCACGTCCATCAGCGTGTATTACTTCTACCTCGGTATACCATTAATGCTGAATACACGAGCCAACTAGAACTGAAGTTCCACACCCAAACACACACATACACCAGTCCCGAAGCGTCGAAAGCTCCGCAAAGCTGCGCTAGGTTTGAGAAAGATGGGGTATGAGTAAACTCGACGTCAACGTCGTTGTTTCTGTCCCCAACGCCATCATCCGCCTTTCCGCCTTGTTATACGCGGCTCCTGAACGCCTCCGTTAATTACGTAGCTCCTACGTTAAGTAAGTCTTCCCCCTCTGCCCTCTCGCTACACCCGTACGCCCCTTTGCAAGAGGCGTTGGACGGGGGACGACTCGCTTAAATTATTGCAAAGTTACTCGGCTCAGTTCCGACGTTCCCGCAAAATCCTCCTTGCGAGCAAGTCGAGAGTCTTTTCTTCAACGGTGTAGTTCATGTGTATGAGTGCGCATGTATATGTACACGAACACGTACACGTATAACATTGTAGAAAATTACCCCTAGTTAAAGTTCGTCCCCACTGGTGGAAGCTCACCGTCGTCTCCGCTGAGAATAAAAGGGAAAAGTCGCCAACTTTTCCGACGGCGTTTTGGCTCTTTGTTTTAGGGCAGAACGGCTCTCTGGAAATAACTTTGTCATTAACTAATTCATTAGCGATATTCAGGGCTAAATCGGTTTTAATCTGTTTGTTTGAAAACTCGGAGAATCTGCGACGGCCAACTTGATATTAGATTTCGCACGCCGCTCGTCACTAGGATTCATTGGTATTTCAATCGCCATTGTTTCATCAGGGAACGATACATTCGACGATGCCTCGATGGAATTGGGGTGTTCAAAAAATTGAAGCTCCAATCTCATCGATAAAGCCTTTTCGACTATTTGGAAACTTACGGAAGACCATTTTTCAAAACTGCCCGTTCAGTGGGCAACAACGAAACAGATGCGAACCCATCGAAACAACCGACAGAAAAGGTACTCTAGTAGAGAGGTGACGGTAATAAAAATGATTTTGCGAATATTGGACTTGAGTCGTCTCTTCCAATCAGTGAGCAGTCGATAGGTGCTTGAAGTTGCGTTCGCTAAGAGAACACAGTAATTTTTCATCAACAAGTGTTGCCGTTCTATCAGGGCCATCGATGATCATGAATCGAATCAATCGAATCATCCATACGAGCATCTGCATGGAAATCTGTGGCTGGTTCGATACGAACGTGGTACGTGTGCCGTATGTGGGTTATGCGCAGGGGGGTATGCGGAGTCTCTCGATGGTAAAGCAAACTGTCACTCCGTAAGGGTCCTCGACAGGCGTTGGCGAATCGGTTCTATGCTCGAGGCTCACGAGGCCTGGCCAATAATTGCTCGACTGTAGAGCGACGGGGTATCAGCAACAGTGGAATCGCACACGTGGCTGCGGACCTGCCACACCGTTGACCACTATATTCGTGTACGGATATGCATAGCTAGCCTATCCGTGTTAGAGCGAAACGACCAAGCGACGAAGGGAAATGAGAAGCCGGTTAGGAGTGAGGTTGGAGAGAGAGAGAGAGAGAGAGAGAGAGAGAGTAGATAGGAGTCGGCAAGTCCGATAATGTTTAGCGCAATCAGCGATAATGGCGGTCTATGGCGCGTTTAATCAAGGCAGTAGCCCGTTGCGGCTTGCGGTTCTCGCTGCTCTCCATCTCTCACCCTTTCTCTCTCTCTCTTCCTATTTCTCTTTAGATATGTGGGTTCGTGGGTGAGCCAGCTCTCAGTGCTGGTGCAAAGGAGAAAACGGAGAGTGAGAGAGAATGCGAGAAACGGGAATTTCGAAGAGAATTGCCTCAAGGGCGCGGAGCTAGGGGGATGGTAAGAGAAGCCGGAATGAGCGGATGCTCTAGAGAGAATGGAGAATAGAAGACGAGAGAGAGAGAGAGAAGAGGATGTGGGCTGGGGTTGGATTTATCAGGCAAGCTTAGTGGTCGTGGTGCTGGCCTCGCATCGCCTCAACCAGAGTGGCCACTAGCTCGAGCAGCAGAGACCACATCCCCGACAGACTCGACCGGTCGGGTTATATAGTCGGCGGCAATAGCCACCAATACTCCTACATTCACCAGCCGTAAACCTCTTTGCCCTCAACCCTCCCAGTTCTCCCTCCGCGTATACGGAAACTCGTGTCTCTCGGCTTGTGTCTGCCTTGTGCACAAGATTATCTATACCACCCTCGTAGATGTGACGCCTGTTGGCTTCTCCGTACACCCGCGCAAATGTATCTGTGTACGCGAATACTCGTATGCAACATCGCATAGCCGTTAGAGGTACGTGACAATTCTACAACGCGGTTCTAGTTTGGGTTTATGGCAACAAGGATCCTCATCACGTATACCAATGTCTCCATCTTCGTCTATCACCCACTGACGACCTTCCGCCTGTCCCACACTTTGACTCTTGCTTGGCGACGCGCCTCCGCAAAGGCGCTTCCGGTCCACATGCATGCATTGTCACTCGCGATGAAATCCTAGGCAGTAACCGATGAACGCTTCCACAACATAAACGAACTTCCCCAACGCATCCGTTCACTAGCGACGTCGAACGCTTTCTGGAGTTGGCAGGTGTACGGGAATGTGGTCACTATTTGATGGCTTGTTCCATCCGGGAACAATGTGATATCACGACCTATAACGATGTTACGGATCGCGTCGAAATTTTGGTATTTATTATTTTTACAGTTTATAATTTATAACAAAAAGTATTGTTACGGGAAAACATGATTTACAGTCATTTTTCGTTCATATTTTATAATACCTGACGCGAAAGACTATTTATCATTGAAGACCGTTGATGAATACGGATCTCTATAATTTAATCCCAAATCTCATTTGGTTGAGCTTTATTACCAGAATTTACGTCACTTAAATCAGAAAACGAAGTCCATTTAAATTCAAGGCTTAGGCGATTCCAAACCTCATTAGCGCACGTCAAAATCCACTATCCTGGATTTAAGAACGTACCTTTTGTCTTGATTATATCAAATTTGAGGCGTTTCACAAAAGGATTCCTGAAGCCATAATACAGCACTATGGTTTCCCGTTAATAGTCAGGATTGACGCGCGTGTTCGCATTATTAGCAGCCCCCGGAGTATCCAGTCGTCGGCGTTCTCTCAGGAACCGTACACATTTACACATTGTGAAACACAGACGTACCAAGAATCAAAGCGACGATGGGAACATACAAGCCAGCATTAGGAGGGTGGATCTACAACATCCCGATTCTCGTAGCTTGTATCGTCATTGAGGATCGCCAACCGGATCGGTGGACTGTTACCAAACGTCCCTTTGGACTATCGAGCTCGTCCGACCACCACGACGATCCCGAGCGTCCCGTCTAATATCCTCGAGTACCGCGCTAATTCGTCGACCCCTAACTAACCGAGCGACGCGAGATAATCGATCATCAGAGTTGGCCGGTACGGTATAGGACCTTTGGTCAGGGCTCTTGACGCATACCTATACGTTCGTTCGCGTATACATCGAAGATCCTCCACCTGTTCTCATTTGTTCTGTCCACGATGTGTACGTTTCGATGTAGACGCAATACGTGAGACGTTTCCTGTGCAGATGTGAGATATCTCCGGCATTAGGAGAGAGAGTTTACTAGCTCCACGTGTTGGTTGATCTTAACGTGGATACACATCGACGAAGTCTTGATCGGGCTTGAACGTACGCTCCATTCAAATGCCCATACAGCAGATGCCTAACGGTAGAGTTGATTCGACAGGAACGTCTGTTCGCACCGGGTCGGTTGGTACCAATCGAAAGGGCTGAACTTTGCGCATCCGATCGTTCGTACAGCAAGCTGATACAGTCCTTACTACTTACCATGTGTTTCTCTCGCAATCGCCCTACCGTGATCAGCCACGTACACCATGTTCCATACCCGGAACTCTAGAACCGAAACTTAAGCCCTCATCCTACATGGTTTATTGGAGCATCAGCTTAAATAACAATCCGGACCGATGTTTCCACGTATTTACGCTCTTCCATCCAACTCCCCGTTCGCAAGCCGTTAGCGTGTCTCACCCTACCGATCAATGTTTCAAGGATTGTTATATTTGCACAGCGGTCTATGTACATCCCGTATCGAAGCTCCCTTCGGCATGAATACTCCAACATCTACGAGTCCATCTTCTCTTCTATCCTTATTCTCCGCTTTCTCTTCGTGAACCAGCACACCGGAGATTCACCGTCGACTCTACCGAGGATATTATCTATGCATCCTTTCAGATCTATATCAGCTGTATACTTCTCTGTATCTATACACACTAGGTATCCTTCGCGTTTACTCGTGTGTACGTCTACATTCGAGTGAGAGCTTAAAGCCTCGGATGTACAGTTATGCCAGTTTCTACGTTTGCACTCGAAAGATAGAGAGAGAGTTGGATAGAGATAGAGAGACGTCAAGTGCTGACGCAGCACTTCGAAGTTCAAACATCCAAACATCCCCCCGATCTTTCGCCGTCTGTTCGTGGGGAACCGTGTCTATCTTCCAACTTCTCGGGCTTTCTCTTCTCTCTCTATCTGCCTTACAACCCACTGCGCCGTATCTACTATTCCACTCCTTCTTGGTAGAGCTTTCGAGGACCACTTATCCACCACTGCGCACCAACTATCGTTCCAACCCTCTTTCTCCTGCTCCGGTTACTGTGTTCGCCACGACCACTAGTGCTACCACTACCACTTCTGTTATCATTTCTCTTCCTTCCCCGGCTCTTCTCTCCCCGTACCATTATACCAGCCTGTAACCCGACGAGTTCACGTTCCAGAGCTTTTGCCGCACGATCACCATCCCTGTGACTCGATTCTTGTTACCACTGGCGTTTTCGAGCGACCCCAACCCGTCGTATCCCGGACTCTCCTTCCTCTCGTCACTTCTTTCCCCTCTCTCCTATTCCTAGCGGATGGGAGACACTCTCGAACAATGCCTCCCGTACCACTGTCATCAATGCGAAGACCCTTCGGATCCGGCAACGTTTTCAACCCCTACCATCAAACCCGGGGGCTTGCAACCCCTTTACGGAGAGGAAGTCTCGCGGCTACTTCAACTACCTCAACCATCTCAATGTTCTGCTCTCCCCTTCTTCCTCCTCTTCATACTCCGTCTATCCTTCCGCGCTACGTCATCCGCTTATTCCCCGCTACATGTACGTGTACCGTGTTTGAGGGTATATGGCCTCTCTCGCCTGACAATTGTAACGAGGCGACGCTGGTTGAAGCTTTTACTCGCTCGAGGGTTTATGGTACAGATCGTAATGGCGTACCATGGATTCGTTGAGATATCCTCTAAACGGCTGGTACTTCGAGTCACTTTGCCTCATTCAACATTTTTTATATCCAAGACTTGCGTTTCCGTCTCAGTTGTCGATTATATTTCTTTTTTTTTATTCTGCCTGTTTCATACGTCCCGACAAATCGAAAACTTATCGAACTCTAACTTTAGGTGATTCAGGTTCATGATGCGAAAATCATCATTTTTCGACGATCTTTGACGTAAAGAAAAACAGTGCTTCCAAAAATCCACCCAAAAACATGTAAGAACAACATACAAAGAATCTATTTTATTCTGATAGTGACGAAATACCTTTTGAGAACCAGACTTCAATTGAAAATTATGATTTTGCGTCCATTTATTGTAATGATCTCTTTTAGCTCTCCAAAACTTTGGGCAAAGCCAAACAAACCCAAACAAACTCACCGATCTCTATTCCACACCACTTTTTTTCTCAATTACGTGTTATAATTGTTCAGTTTCTTTGTTTATTACATAGTTAAATAATTAAAGTTCGTGCTTATAGAATTCCACGGTTCTGGATGTAAATCAAAGAAATTACGAAAAAAAAATAGAAAACAGTATGTCACATATTGTACGTACTTCCCCTATATCCATACTTGGACGAATGAATTCATGTATACGAGTATATAACCGTATCGTGTACACTCGGGTACATTGTGTAAACCGTCGACCTCGCTCGCATCAGCAAGCGATAACTTTTATATCGAATTTCTTCCGGCGAAACAGCCAAACGTATACACGTATACGGAAACACGTATGGGCGTCTAGAATTTACATTGAATAGAAATATTTGCAGATAAGAGTCCAGAAGAAGGCAGGAAAGAAGAGCACGTATTTTTCCCTCCTGAATTTGCTCAGAATTCCATATATCTCTTGAGCACTGTCGACTTCTACCCCGTTCTATCTCACTCTCTCTTTCTATTCGTTTTTCTCTGGCTTCCACCATTCTACCGTTCCGTACTATTTTCCGTTCGTTTCCGACGGGATTCGAGGCACCGAGGGGAGTATTGGATTATCGGGGTATCGACGGTCCTACCGCTGCTGCACTCGGGTTGGAAAAGAGAGTAGGAAAAAAAAAAAAAGAAAATAAAGTGTGGGTGTTTGGTCGCGTCACGGTGGAAAGGGTAGGTTAGGGGAGTGTGTGCATGTCGCATTCAATCCCCGTACGATCCACCCCATTTCATGCTACGTCCCATCCCTTTCCACCCTCCCTTCGCCCTCCACCCTCATCCCCGGAAGAGCTCACGACGACGGCGAAGGCATTCGGTTCACGTCACCGTTTTACAGAGCAAAGAATTTTATCGGCGTACGGATAACTCCCTCCCTCCCTCCCTCCCTCCCTCTCCTCTCTCTTTCTCCTCTTCGCATATGTGGTACACACGCACATCCTCGCTTTGCATTTTTATGCCACGCCTTCATCCTCTTCAAGTTTCTGCTTTGCCCCGAAGCGCAAACTCACCCCCCTCCGTTTTTCATCCCTCTCGGATTTCTACGTGTATTTCTTTTTACTACTCCTTCAGCCACCCACTTCTCTTCCCACTTTGACAACCGCCACTCTCCATCCTTCTCACTTGTCGGCCTCCCACGAGTCGTTCTACAACTCACACGCAGTCCATTCTCTTTGTCGATGCAGACGAGAGTGTGCACTTCCGGTTGCGCGTATATTTCGTACACCCGGAAATACAGATATATATATTTTTTTTTTTATGGCCTGATAAAAAAGGGTATGTGACGAGCGGATGACGCAGTAAAGAGCTAACACCCGGAAACACGAGGGTTGTCCTCAGAACTTGCGGTTTTCGTTGCGCCGCAACATCGATAGAGACGACACATTTTTGCATTTTCTTCGCTTCATCCTTTGCCTCTGTTCGAACGTATGTGAGCGAGCGTTTCGAGGAAAAATTTCACGTTCTCTATCACGAATGCATCGACTAGCTTCCGGGAGAAAAATTGCAACCCCGCGCTCTTTTCCGTCGTTGAAAGTGAATATATCTTTTATTTGCGCATCCGGCTGTGTGTGCATGTTTACGGGCATGGTCACTTTGGAGAAAAACGTATGTCCCGATTTTACTACCGCGCTGTACTACCTGTGCGCAAACCTGCGCGGAAATCATGTTTCGAGCCATCCACCGAGATGAAAGCTGCTTAATATTTGCGCTTTCGTTCTTCTCCGTTCGGATTTTCGTTTTCTCTTTTTTTCATGCTATTTATTCGTGCTACGACGAATATACGAAAGCCTGAGTTCCGCCGGGAGAATATTTTTTTTTTTTTTCAGAAAATCATTTCGTACGATGGCTTTTGAAATGTACTCGACAAATATTTGTCCACGGCTGCAGTTTATGATTATTCTATGAGAAAACGCCTTCGAGGCATCATCCGAGCGCGTCACGGTATTCCAAACGTTATTTTTCAACGAGGCTATAACGATAATACGAATCATCCTTCGTACAGAAAAAACCCGGATCTAGCTTTCACAAATATGCAATGCTCGTTTGTGGATTTGTTTTTCAAACGAATAAACTTTTCTTTTCGAAGTTCATTTTTTTTTGTTTTTTTTTTTTTAAATGAAAATACTCAGTCAGTCTCTATCGTTTGCTCCATCAGAATCTCGTTTCGTAAAATCCACCTGAGATGAAATTATACAATCGGTACACAAAGGAATTTTCTTCCGAGGACCTTGGATGTTCAACGAAGTAAATAATAACACAAACGTAAAATCGAAAATCGCAGAAATATTGACCGAGGGATAAAGTCTCATCGTTTCATCGTAGATACGTCATGGAACGGACAGGCGAAGATAGAGGGTAAAAAAGATCGAAGCGAAAAGACGAAAAAAAAAAAATTTCTCGGAGAGCTCATCTATAAGGGATGGCGATGGATCCCTGGATTCGCGAAACTCTATACCTCATTCATTATTTTCCTGGTTACCTCTATCTTCTTCTCCACCCCCCTTTCAACCGTTCCAAGCTCGATAAAACTTCTCAGAAACGCAATTACGTCTGCAGCTGCTTCAAACTCTCAATTTCTCTCCTTCGAATTTGCCTCGTTCCACAATGATCCGCACCTTTCATCCACAATTTCCCCCCACCCCTTTAACGATCTCTCGCTCTTCCTCATTTTCATACTTTTGCCTCGGTGCTTTTGCTTCTGGCCTCTTGGCCTTGCCAACTGCTGTATCAAAGTCCCTGCTATACGTACCAATGTTCCTTCTTCGTTGTAACTCCCCTGACTCTGATATCTTTCAAACTTTCCTCTCTGGCACTCTCTCGGCTCTACAGGAAAAAATGGCTAACCCAATATTCAACGATTTTCCTTCTCTCCTCTCCAAACTCTTCTCCGGTTATATATACTTCGGTAGAATTCTCCCTCTGGCTCCATTTTGCTCTCACCCTTCCGATTAACTACCCTTCTTCGCGCGCGCATTATAATTACCGGCTTAATGACTTACCATTCGAAGAGAGTGACGACTAATTAAAACAACAACCCCTGCTCTCTCTTTTCGCCCTCGTCCACCACTTTTTTCCTCTTGTCAGTCTCATCCATCCTGCATCTTTTCTCATACTTTGGTCTCTTCCCATTGTCTCTCCCTCGTTTACGCTTTTCATCCCTCTTTCGCTACCTCCGTACTTCGACATCACCGATTTTCACATTTTACTCCAGTCCCTCGTTTTATCCACTAAAACTCAATTATTTCCACAGCTTTCCTCGTTCCTCCTCCCAGCTTGCATTTACCTTGCAAAAGTATTGTCTCTACTTTTTTATTACCTGTTAAAACGAAATGTCGAATTTCGGGCAAAGGCGGAACCGACAGAAGGAAAATACTTTTGCAAACCCAATGTAAGCTCGTAGTTACTGATGGGTTCTATTTGGTTAAGGCCCATCTTATTTGTTTTTAAGTATAAAAAAAACTATAAATGTTGAAATGAAACAAATATGTTTATTTTATCATTTTATCTGCCACAAAACTACCAATGGTCATTGTTCGTTTGAAATCGTTTTCTTTTTTAAATTTTCAATCCTCCGATTTGCGTTATTCGTCAAAAATTGTCATTTTCGTGAATTCAATGTGCGATCAACCGAGTTGCAACATAATTTATTGTATCTCTTTCAAATGGTCTTTGAGTTGAATCGAAGCTGCTGTATCAATTTTCCATTTCTATCGGAACGTCAACTCTCCAACGATTATTTAGACCTTCGTCTTATCTCCGTCCTCACCGTTCCATTGTCAACAGGACAATTTCGCAAGGTCCGATCTTTGCGTCTTGGGGGTCTGATAAGTGAGACGGAATGGTCGATTTCGGTTGGCTGACGTAATAGGAAGCGGAAAATGCTATGTTTGTTCTCGAGACGTCCTTGCTGTGACATTAGGTCGAGGATGGTTGTGGGCAAGGAGAGAAGAACACTTCGTGGCCATAACATCGTCTTCTCTCGGCAGTTTGCGTTTGAAGGCTTGCCAAGAGCAGAAGAGACCGGAGGCAATAGAGCACCAGCGAGGAGTGGTACAGAGCTCTCCTGTTGGCTTTTGGCCCCAACTCCCCGTCTGTCCTCAAGCCCGGTTGAGAGATAGTTCGATAATCAAAGGGTGACCCTTTTGATGTTCCAGACGGAGATAGCGAAGAGGCTGAGCGCGATTATAGGCCAGATTCTACCGTTCCTATCGCAGGATCATCATCAGCAAATTGTCACAGCGGTTGAAAGAGCGAAGCAAGTCACGATGACGGACCTCAACGCCATCATCGGGGTAAGTCTTCCCTCCAATATGTATTTGTAGATATTCGTTCCGTCGACGTTCACGTTCGGAAGAATCTCAATGGAAACGCCCGTCAAGAACGTTGAGAACGAAACATTGAATTTTCTCCGAGTCCCATGTTGGGATGTGGATGGAATGGAATATGGAATGGAATATGGAAATCCGTAAAACAGTCATTCTCAAAGTGTGCTCCGCGGAACCCTGGGGATCCGCGAGAATACTAGTAACAATGAGAAAAAAATACAGCTTTGCTATATTGACAACAGAGGTGTATTTTACAATGTTGTACAGTGCTCCAATTTAATTTTTTATGCATTCGATTACGCTTAAATATCGACGCAAATATTGTATACAATGTACTGACGGCCGCGGCACTTTCGCGGCGAGAGTTTCGCAATAGACTGGATGCCAAACCTGATATAAGACTTCGTCTCTCGTCTATCAAAGCTAATACCAACCGATTGATGAACAACAAGGATCAGTTTCATACGTCCCATCTAATAAAATCTAATAATACATATAATAAAAAAGAATAATAATAATGCAATGATTACCTATTGTTAAAAAGTGCACGTAACCTCTTTTTTTATTTGGGGTTCCGTCAAAAATTTTGCTTTTTAAAAAAGCCACCAAAAAAGTTTGAGAACCGCTTTCGTAAAGGAAACGCCGAGTATAGTCTCCATACTTAACATCATGCCTCGAATGTCTCCAAAATCCCACATAGAAATATAACTATAAACCTCTACTGTTAGCCAACATTACACAGATACAAGAGGTTTGAAATATAATTTTCTCATATACACGCGCACGAAGAATAAATGGAGCGAAATCGGGTCCGGGGGTAGGGAAGAGGGTTAGAACGGAAGCCGACGTTGCACGCCTGGGGAATTCGAATGCGGACGGATGGATACGTTTTCTCTTTCCAGCATCCAACTATCGCCCCATCCTCCTTTCTTTCCCCCGATTCCACTGCGGATCCTTCCGCGAATCCCGAATCCTCCTCAATATTGCTCGAGCACTCAATTTCCTCCCTATTAAGCCGCCGGCTTCTCTCCGAGTCGCTCGACACAGACTCACTCTCATCCTCGATCTCCACCTTCATCTCCCCAACTTCTCTATCTTTCCCTCGGTTTTCCGCCCGCCAGTTTCCTCCGCGAATCTTGGTTCGCTCACACCCGCAATCCCTTTCTCCTGTTTCCGGCCTCACTCGCACCATCTACTTGCTAGCAATCCGCTTCTATGTATGGAATTCCAGGGACGAAAAGGGCGCGAGTTCAGCTGATTCGACGTGTAAAGTGACGTCGGTTACGCCGTTTTTTTTCTTCACTCTCATGTATGTACAGCCTTGGCCAAAAGCATTAGGCATCCAATAATTTTTCTGTCCGGACGAAAAATCAAATTTCCTGGCGAAATAAAATCGTAAAAATGTGTTCAACAAACGAAACTGTAGCTAAGAGTAACCTCTACGAACATCTAATCTCTAAATTTCGGGATCACTATTTTTTCAAAGTTTAGCAAACGATTATGCAAAGTACGAAAACAGTGGAAAATTCCGTAATTTTCAAAGTGACGTACCGGCTTCAAAAAAAATCGCAAAAATAAGAATGAAAAAGTAAAAGGAAGCGATTTTTGTCCTCTTTGAAACGCCGTTTGGTAAATTGAGTTACAATTATTTTTCGCCGAGATATCGAATTTAATGTAAAAACAAAAAACTTAGAAAAATGGTGATTCCGAAGTTTAGAGATTAGTTGTTCGTAGAGGTTACTATAATCTTCAGTTTCGTTTATGAAACAATTGTTACGATTTTTTTTTCGCCGAGAAATTCGATTTTTCGTCCGGATAGAAAAATTCCTGAATGCCAAATACTTTTGGCCAAGGCTGTACGTACCTTTCCGTACTCCGGTGGCTTCTCACTCAAACCCATAAGAATTTCCCGTCTGGTTCCATTTGCCACGACTTGGAACGGGTGGTAAGGTTTTCACCGAGACACCCAACCTTCCATCCCGGAATCTCTATCCTGAGAGTCTTCTCGCTTGGCTCCGACCTCTCAGATGGGGTTTATAGTGTTATGGCGCAAGAGGAGCGACTAATCAGCATTCCCAGCCCGGGTCCGTTCCTCTTACAGGGGGACGCCAACTTCACCATCCACCCAGTTTGCTTCACTGTTCCCTTCCTTCGTCCCTTTACCAACTTGGCTTCTCTCTTCATCCCTTACATCTCTCTTCTTCTCTCGCCGTCCCTTTTAGCCGTATAACGACGCTCGACATTGTCGCTACGTGCGCCAAATCCTTAGTAGGATCCCGAGGATCCTGGAACCTCTTAACTCGCTCCTTTAACCCCCGCCATCGTACTACTCGATCTATCGTCAGCTTACTCCAGCATCCCTGCACTGTTCTTACTATATACGTCGTGTTAACTACGATATAAATATGGAACGCAGAGAGAGAGAGAGAGATGGAGCAGGTTCCATGTTCCATCTTGGACGACACTTCCTATAAGAAATTCCAGAGATATCCAGACGCCAGCCATACGAATTCTCTTCCCGTCTGACTGAGGCGCGATTATCCAAATGTCCCTCCTCTTTCACCGGACAAACTCACGAGAATAGAATTATCATCCAATTCCTAAAAATTCTAGAAGTATCTAGACCACGACTGACCTTAATAATTCGAAGTTATAATCACAGGAGAGAGCTGAATTTTTTTTGCGGAATTACGTTGCCGGATTTACGGTCAAACAAGTCCGCGAGTTTTTCGAAATTTTCTCGAAAATGGCTGAACCGAGTCGGTCGAAATTTTTACTGTCGATGACTGATAACAGAACGAATGGCACTTAGCACTTGGAATACGAATTTTGATTTTTGATTAGTCACGGTTGGTGTCAAAACGCCGGAGAAAGAGAAAAAACGATTGAAATTTGGTTCCTTGATAGTCTCTTATCTTTTTCCTTACTTTAGGATCGAATAAATGTGAGATGACTGTTCCGCCACGAACCTTTTTTTGTTTTCCCATTAGAGTATTTACACGTAAAGCGAGACTTGTGCATACGCTCAGGCGTGATGGGAAGAGACGATAGGTATAGCGAGGAAGTAGAAGCCGGGTTATTATGTCGTTAAGCCATTTAATTAACTCAGCAAACTGGTAGTCGGAATATTCGCCCCCAATCCATTCGCGTCCCGCCTAACGAGTGTACACGAAGCCCCCGATACCCTTCGTCTACCCTCTCACCCGTTTTCTCGCCACCTCCTGTCTCTTGGCGCCCCTTAAACCACCTTCAATGTATACGTGTACGTATCTCTGCGGGCCCGAGACGCAAACAAAACCAAAAGCAACTTTACCGTCTCCTTTCACACTCTCTCCCTATCTCTGTTTGTCTTGGTTGTTAGAAACACCCTAATTGACACACTTATCGATTTTACGAAGAATCCGATATATGTATATTTTTCAGTGTCCTCCTTCAATTTTCTTCGACTTTTTCACTCTATCGTTAAAACGATTATAACGAGCGATAACATGATTCTCGTATTTCTCTAGTTCCATTTCTTTATCCCGTAGTCTTCCTTCATCTTTATTCATGAAAAATCCCATTTCCGGAAGTTTCAAAATCTTCCCAATTTGAATATCGATCCTTGCGCGATCATAATCGACACGAATAAATTATTCAGCTAAAACTCTACCGAGACATCCTACGAGCACTGTCACCTGGATATGTTGATAATGCAGTTCTTTCAGTGTCTCTTTGGGAAATGAAAAGTGCACCGATCTCAGATTTTTTAATGAATGAAACCGTCTGAATTAACTATTTATACGTGTGCATGAAACATGCTCAACAAGAAGCGCAAATGCAGTTCGAATATCGGAACGAACGTTGATTCTCCTCACTGCGTTTCACTCTAGCTTGACGTGAACGAATTTCCGGCAAACGCTTTTTTTTTTCGTTTTTTTTTTTAAACGAGATTCAATGAGGGCGCCAGCGATTTATTTATTTATCAGCGGCGGAACGTGAGTGAATCCTGTGATGCTGGAGTACATAACGGACAGCGCACGTTCCGCAAATAGACATCGCTAACGAAGCTTCCCTCTTTCTACCTAAATCTCATTGTAATTCGAGGGGAAAAAGGCTTCAACAAAGCTCTCTATCTTTCTCTTTTGCTCTCTCTCAGGGATGTAAAAAAAACTCTCCTGGTCGTAGTGTTCTTTTTTTTTTTGTAAAAAGCTTTATCCTCACACATCCCTCGTTATATTTGTCCAAACAAAGAAGACCAGCATTGGAGTACGCAAAGAGTCATGTTTGTCGTTCTCCGACGATTCCTCTTTCGTTCGCCATTCTAATTTCCATTCTGCATCAAGTGACTCCGTTTTATCTCGTCGCAATCGCCCATTTTTTATACGTATCGGTACATGTCGATAAAGTGGATCAATACTTGGGTGAATGGAGGATTAAGCCTGAATTTAGGATCGAACCAAACAACTGCAGGGCTATTAGCTTTTGATTCCTACGTTCAGAGATCACAACCTGTTTTTTTTTACGGCTTTTTCAATATTTTTTTACGGACAAACCATCGAAATAATCAATCTGTTTTTGCATAATCTTTATTAACATTTAAACAAGCTTTACAAATTTTTTGAAGTCTAAATATATAGTAAAATAAAAGTTATAGTTGACGACAGGAAGGCATCAAGGAAAATAGGAACTTGACTATGACCAAAATTGCAGCTGTTGTGCTTATCTGAAATCAAAAACCCAAATGGCATTTTAATCTTCATATTTAAGCCTATCGATTGAACTAGAGTGAATTCCAAATTACAAAAATTGACGCTTTTATACACTTTTGAAAATTACATTCTATTTTTTACTCATTTTTTCGTAAGTTTTTTGCTCGTAGAAAAAAAACTATCGAAGCAATCATAATAATCCTAGTTCAGTCGCTGGCTTATGTTCAGGATTTTCACGACCCCAAAAATTAGACGACCCCCTTAAAAATAAAAACGTCTTTGTGTCCAGCAACAGAGGGCAGACCTACCCAGGCTTTTGCAACAAATGCACGCCCAGCAATTGCCACCTGGAGCAGCAATGGGACCACATCCAGGCATCCCAGGACTATCGGGTCTTGGACCCGGTGGTGGACTTCCAGTACCAACTTCGGCATCGGCGCTTCTCGGTCTTGGATTACCCCCAGGTGCTGGTGGTGCCCCGGGAGCCGGAGGTGCACATCCACTCTCGATGCTTGCTAAGCCTGAACTCCATCGAGGACAGCACGATGACATTAAGCCGAACGGAGGTAAGCCCGAAATCATTGACAAATCCATCAAAGTCCTTTTCCCAATACTAAATTTTCCGAATATCAGCTTGAATCGTGAATTATGACTGTGATAATTTTTACTCATTTTTGGAAATACTAAAATACACCGTCAGAAAAGAAACTCAAAAAAACACACCCCGACGTAATTCGGTTATGGAGAAGAAACGACCCAACGAAATATGATCAACTTTCACTAAAAAATGGATAGGCTTTTCGTCATCCGTCGGTTTTTGCCATTTTTGCCATTTTTGACATTTCTCGATACTCGTGAAATTTGCAACAAAAAATTAATGAGAAAGTGGGTAATTCGCAGTTTTTTCTCAGTTAATCAGGAAAGGAGGACGTTTGGTTGGTGATTAAATAGTTGAGATGTGCAGACATATTTTTTGTTCTGTTTCGAGATGTACCACTCGTTTATGACATAACCTCGAAAAGAATATCCTCAAATTGCTTGTATTAGGCTGGGTTGCAGCACTGATAGAGAGGATGGAATTGCCCAACTAGAGTTTAGACTGACCAAAAAATGTGGTCGCGCAGTCACGAGGTGACTGCGCGACTAATAAACAAGTTTTTACGAGGACGGAAAGGATTTTCGTTAAAAAATTGTGATAAAACAGCCGTAACTACAATCAGTTTGTTTTACTGTGTTTAGGGCTATCCCTGTTTTACTATTTTTAAGTTAGTTTGTTGTAATTTGACGTGCAAATAACATCGTCGTCTTAAGTTTTCGTCTCACGGTTGTTATTTTAAATTTAGGTTATTCATTTTTTTTATTTTAAATTTAGGGTATTCATTTTGCCCGCTATGGGTGGGCAAAACGGATAATGGGCCAAATTAAAAAAAAAGGGTATTAAACTAAAGAAGTTTTTTTTTTAGTTTTTTTAAGTTTCTAATCATAATTTAGTTACCAAAGATTATAACCAGAATAGTCAAAATTACAAGTATGATTTAGATAAATATTTTTTTCTCATTTTTTAAATTAACATGTCCTTTTTGCCCGTCCGTCCCCTAATTCATTGATCTATCACGATTTGCAGTAAGTTTGTATTTACACCTCCAGCTTGGTGATGCCTCTTTCTCGTTCTCCGGTCGAACGATTTGAATGACGTTGCTACGAAGGAGCGATCGATCAGCGGGGGTGGACTATTGGCCAACGCTGTCGACAAAGTGGTCGAGCAAGTTTCAATTCGTACATAGGCGGAGTATAGGGGGATGAAAAGGTTGAGTTGAAAGGAGGTCCAAGTTAGTTCGGTTCTTGTAGGGGTCGTAGGGTGGTTTTCTGCAACGTCGGCACGTTTCCCTGATTTCGCTTGGCGTCCGGTGGCTCGCGACGTGTATAAGCGAGGTTATACGTGAACGTGAAGAGCCACAAGAGTGTACGAGTAAACGTATAGTCCGAGATTGCTCGAATGGCTTACCAATCGTCGTGAAGACTGAAACGCAGGGGTGGTTGTCGGTGGGCTTATGTTCGTCGAATGTTTACTCAAACGTCTTCATCTGGTCGAGAACCGTCCTTTCGATATCCCGAGCGTTTTCCCAGACTTCAACTTTTTCCCCTTCTATCCTCCTGATATTGGCCTTTTTCCGTCCTATCTTCCTGGCTGTTTCTATATACGTCTTATCATTGTCGTAGCTTGACTGGAAACGAATAGGCTCCAAACTGGACAATGGTGAGTCTGTTCTGAAATCGACCATTTTTCTCATCGTCGACCAAAAAGTATCGCTCTTCCATGAAACCTCTCCTTTATTCCACTGTCGCAACGTCGATGATGAGATTCACTCGAAACTCTCGTTACTTCAATACGCCAATCCCATTTGCCTTTATTGGACGAATATCTCGAGGAGAAACATGACCGCGTCAGATATTACGTGTGTCCGTGTCCTGATTTTAAATCAACCCGTAGTAGATAGGACTTCTCGAGGAACGCTGACAAAGTTATAAGACGACGAGAGGACTCTCGCTCTTCCGAGATAGAACTTCCTCTTTGCTCTATCTTTCGCGCTTGATGTGCCTCCAGTATCTTCCCTCTTCTCTCCTCTCTACTTCTCGATATCTCTCTCGAATTCGCCACTTCTCATCACCCTCTCTTCGGGATTTCACCATCGTCTTTCTTCCTCCAGTCTTCGTTCCGATTCTCTGTGTCTTCCTTCCTGACGACTCTCTCTCTCTCTCTCTCTCTCTCTGACTCTCGATCTCCCTCTTTGCCACCCTTTCTCTATTCAAGAAGAGCACTCGTCGACTCCTCTCCTCAACACGAGGGTCCTTCGGTCTCATCGTCTTTCTCATTCTCACCAGTCTACCGACTCGACTACTTTCGCTCTCTCCCTCTTCCAGTAACCCCCTTCCGTGTGGTGTTCAAGAGTCCTGCCACTACCTCACATAGAAGCCCTTTTCTACTCTCCCTCCTTCTCTCACCCTTCAATTTTCTAGACTCTGACCTCTTTCCCTCCCTAGCTTCCCTCCATCCTCATTTTTTTCTCCAATGTTTTTAGCACCCCCGGGACATGAAATTTCTCTCGAAATTTCACCCGAAATCCAAAAGTTTCAGCTCGGTGGCCATTTTCGAAAGAGTTTCGACGCCCAGTACCGAACGTCTCGGTAATATACGTCTGGTCTACTTTCAACTTAATCAACGTATTCCACATTTTTTGATAGAAAAATATCCGAGCTTTCGAGTAGGAGTATAAAAATCTGTTTGGGAAAAGCGGATACGCAGAAATTCGAAAAATAATCGGCAGGAGATATCGCGAAAGAGTATACATATACTAGGTGATATAAACTGTGATGCTTTATTGTCAATACGTTATCCAGTTAGCTAAACTTTTTAGCCCTTTTTAGCCCTTTAATTTTTTAATCTCTGAAGCTCACTTTCCACTCAATTTATAGCATTTATACAAAAAGAAGCTTAATCGAAAAATAAAACATACATTATCTCACTCGCGGTCCAAACTTCCTTCCTTCCAAATGAGTCTTTTTCGATGTTTCTCTCGAACAATAGAAATCAAACGAAACTGTACACGCTTTCGTCGAACAAACGAGAACTCCTTTAAAAAATACGGACTTGAAGTTCGCATAGTTTCGCAAACGAAATTTCTTTTCTCATTTTTTTATTTCCTTAGATCTATTATTTGCCAAAAAAAAATTCAGATTTGAATTCTAGATTGTTACAATAAAAATGTGTATAATTATTGAAGTATTTTTATCACGATTACGGTGAAAAAAAAAATTGAAAAATTACAAAATAATTATTTTCGCGATTAACCTTCCCACGTCAATAAATCCTTAAGCTCATATTTTCGATCAAGCTCTTCCGCGATAATGATCCCGTGTACATAATCATAAAAGCAAATACGAATTTTTCCTTCAGTTAGAAAGACACTATGACACTTAAAACGAGCATTTCCGGTACTTTAGTCCATCCGAGCGTGTTACAATCGTCCATTATTTCATACTCCATAATTCGTTACTCGATCCCTCTTCAATTATTCCAGAAAATCCTGTTCGCCGGTCATTCGATCCTTCAATGTTTGTCTGGAAAGGAGTTTGCTTTTTATCGCAGCTTTCGAGATATAAAAACGACTCGGATTAAGCTCGGTCTTCCCGGTCCGTTTGGAACCATATAACGATCGCGAAAAGGCTTCATTTATAACTATACCGATATCTCAGTAAGATGTAGACGTCAAAAGAAGAAGGGTCGCAGCAACGATAAATGAACAGAGCGAACACACGGAAACTCGAGTGAATGATCTTTTCTTTGTCCCCTCTCGTGAAACGTAAGGAAATGAGAGGATGAGTCGAGAGACTTTTAGGGGGACCGGGATAAATCGAGCGTCGAAATATAGAGGAATCCTTCGGTTTCTTCCGGAGAAAGGCCAACCACCCGCGAGATATCGCACATTTGCGAAACATGAGCCGCACCGTTGATCTCCTTCCCTTTATTCCTTCCTTATTCCTTCCTTACTCTCTCTTTCTTTCTTTCTTTTCCCCAACGGCAATTTTCCTCCGCTATCCCGTGCATATCGCTGAGTGTTTCCTCGAGAGCACCCGGAGAATGGGATAACGACAAAAACCACCGCGAAAGATATATACGTCGGAGGCATGTCTTCCCCTCGGCAATAATGGAGAAATATGAGAAAATTCGATCCCAGCGTTGACTTCGGTTCCCGCGTTTCCTTTTCCCGCAAACCCTCTTATCGTTCGTCGCCGGCTCGTAAAATCCGACAAGTCGTGCAATAACCGTTGTTTCAGCGTTCCCTACCATATTCCATCTCCCCCCGCCACGATTTCTCGTAGATAACCGCCAATCTCGTTTATTCATTTTTTTTTTCTGTTGCAGGCCTGAATCCCGCGGAGGAGAGGCATGTAAGTAAAAAAAAAAAACGATCTTCCGTATAGATTTTCAATTATAACTCTGTGCTGATACCCGAGATTTGTCGTTTTATCGGCTTAATCGAAAAGTCGTAAATTCCCACTGACAATCGTTGATGTACCTTTATTCTCAAAACTACCGATTATTGGCCCAGATCCTTCATTCGTTGCAAATTCTAATTCGATATGGATTTATCTCAGATCGCGTTTACTTTCAACCATTTTACCAACCATATTCCAAAAATGTGAAAAGAACTCCCTCGGAATGGATTACAGTTAAAAACGTGTGGAAAATCACGCTGACTTCAGATCGAACCAAAGTGGTCTTCTCGATAGATTCCGACTCGAAATTCTCAGGTTATTTCCATTTTGTAGCTTCCAAATGAAACCCAATGGAAAGTGAACGTTGATGACTGTTGAAAAACTTTCTGTATAAGAATCGGTCTTTAGGGGACAACTGACAGAAATTCTATCGCTAAGTAGCCATCGTCCACTTCGAAATTTTAAAACCACTTTTCTCTCAAACGCCTGAACCAATCGGTACGAAATTTGTTGAGTGCATTCAGGACGATGGCACGGAGGGTCCCCTGGTCGCTATTTTGGATGAAAACGTTTCATTCTTGAGAAATCGCGAAAAACGTTTCGACCATCTCGTACTCTCGTGTCACGTGATAATGTTCGTCATGTCCTTAATACTGATCGAAAAAGCTACAGCTAATTGCTGACAGAATTCATAAAACGTGAGGTTCGGTTTGACGTTTACGTAGGCCAAGAGTACAAACGCAATCCTCAATTAGCCCTGCTAATTTGTCCCGGCAAGTGGGGGAATCCCGGCGAAAAGCGAATTCTAAGTTTCTGCGGTGGATTTCGGCGTGACGTCATTTGCGTTTGTGCTAAGGGTGATCCCGTATGTCGCCGTATTCGGATATCGTCCCTTATGGGCTTCTCTTGCCCCCTTTGGGGGGTTCTTCCTCGTACCGGCATCAACTGCCGTCGTATTCGCAATTACGACGACATCATTATCCCCCCCTGGTTCGATTTCTACTCTGCGCGATAGAGCCCCTAATTTCGACATCGAACCCCTAATCTCCGAGGCAACCGCTAACACACACACCCTCTCTGACTCTCGGTCTTATACTCACCCTCGCTTTTACTATGTTCGCCATTTTCAAGCCGCCTCGTCTTAACCCAACCCCTCGGCCACCTTCGGAACACGTACTTTCAGGGACCCCTCAATGTTGAGACTTTATGACGTAGCGAGGGTTGCCAAACGACTTTAGCTTCGCGAATAGCATTAAGGGTGGCGTTTCTCGGTGTTTCACGCAAGACTGTCTACCAGCTCTACGTGTCTAGATCCCGAAGGGTCGCTATTCGAGAGTGATGGCAGGCACCGGGTCTCGACCTAAAACCCTCAAGGGAAAATGGAGACACAGGGGCACGAAACCATCCTCAAATTGAATATCGTCCACTATCACTCGTATAAACCGGGTACAATGTACGTATATCTTTGTTGATGCGGTACGTTTGTAAGGTCGTCTTCGTTCCGGAGAGTATACACGTAATCGCCTGGAAACTGGAAAACACATAAAACTTTATGTTGGCTCATATCGTTGCCTGTCGCGACCAACATTGGCTTAAACCATTGCTTCCCGTTTTTTTTCTGACTGCTGTCAAGTCTCTCGTACGTTTGGAATTAAGATTTCATGATCCGGCGTTCGATGATACTTTTAGGTTTTTGCAATCCGAGTTTCAATGTGAACCTTTTGACATTTTAATATGGCGAAAAAACAATCAGAAAAAAGAAAAATAAATAACCTAAATTTTCATTGAAAAATTCATATACATTTTGATTTTTACGATTTGCAAAAAAACTTACGTTGTGTTATTCTTGAAATAGTAGATTTTCAAGAAAAAAATATAATTTTCACGAGCACTATTTGCAACCTGGAAGACAACTGACACAATTTTGACCATCATCAAATGGCGTCGTAGTCATCGTGTTGCAGTAGGTTCAGACAACAACACGTGACAACACAAGTTCGATTCTCAATGATACAACCCTAAAAAATTTGCCTGGTGTAAACTGGACTCCGGGTGACCATTACGGGTTTAATCAAACCCTACCTCCTCGTAAATCCAAACTTTGGCTTTTCTACGAAACTTCAAAATATTGGATTTCTGTTTTTTTTTCTCTCATTTCTCAGTCTATATCACTCATATTCGATATGCTGTCTATAGATCAAAAGGTTTGACGTTTCTGCGAGGCTGATGGCACACGGGGTAAAACGTCGGGTCGTAAAAAAAGATTAGACTCGATCGTAGCGTAGCTTTGGGTATAGTGAGGGTCTTACCGTAGTGTGATATCACAGCGGGGGTATTGTGCGTCGGTTCGTCAAGTTCGTGATGAGGGAAAGGGAGAGCCGGACGAGCGTGAGAGCAGGCAATGAAAATGAAGAGAAGCGAAGGAAAAAAAGAGGATAAAAAGAGGATAAAAAGAGGAACGAGGATAAAGAATGGAAAGAGGGTGAAATACGCGGGGATGTAGAACCCAAGCTGGTACGGGGTCGGGGATATATAAAAGCCAGGCACGACCGTGCCGAACGCGAGAGCATAAAAAGCCGAAGCGTCAAAAGCACCGGGTATAAAGTGAAAGACCGCGAGTGCTGCTGCTGCTGCTGCTGCTACTGCACCAGCAAGCACCAACCCCGACATCAAGCCAGCGAACCAACCAACCAACCATTCAACACACCGAGAGCCTGACGTCCGTTTATTAAAAGCACTTTCTGGAACGTTAACGCGCTTACCCGACCCACTTTACCCGAGCCGCGAAAGAGAAAGAGAGGAATGGTGATGGGGCTAAAAGGACCAGGGAAATAAAAGACCAGAAGTTGAACGATGACACAATCGCGAGAATGCTAATCGAATTGGGCTATCATTATAGAATACCAGCAGCTATTTCTCTTTCAATCCTGTTACAAGAGTCAACAGTGACACGATCATTCCCAAACTGGTAGTTTATTGAAAAAAAAAAACGTTTTCAATAAACGTTATTTTTCGACTTTTTTCAAATTTCAGATCGACGTGGAGCCATTGAAAACAAAAATATTTCATCCTGATCGAAGACCGGGAAGTGGATCAAATTAAGATTCCAAGATTTTCTTACACAGTTAGTTACAAATGAAGCTAATAAAAGCGCATTGAAAAGGGTGTATTCGAGAGTGACCGCTGGAGAGTCTTTTTTTGACATAAAGTCAACTGACAATATTTTCAACCCAGACCAGCCGTTTTCGAAGAAAAAAAATGGGAAAAAAAGGTGAAAATAAATGAGATTTATCAGCTATGGACTAAATGCTCGTAACACTGGTCGAATGTCTTCGACCAGTACGGAGTTGTCTCTACGAAATCGGCAGTACTGAACATCGTTATTAATTCAAGGGATACGATGTACCGCGGTTAAATATCAGCCTTGGTATAAATAACCGAGAAGTACATCGTCCCGATCTCGTGTTTGACTACTTACCGGACTCGCCCACTGGGTTAACTACTAACCAGTAGCGCCAAGCCCCTCTCTCTCTCTCTCAATCTTTCCCTCTTCCGTTCTCGTCGAACGCCTATTTCATTCTTGGCTCTCTCGGAGTAGCGTTAGCGCAGCAATATCACGGACTAATATTCTCCTCGTAACCACTAACGTTAAGAACCGAGGGGCTGACTTCCGGCCGGGTAGCCGGACGGGACTGCGCCGAGCGTAAATCGTGCAATTTCCGACCCTCTCTCTCTCCTTTTCCCCTTCCTCCTCGATCTACCTTTCGACCAACTACATAACCTCCGTTTATACGTATTCTCGTATTCGTATCCGTATACCATCGTAGAGAGTTCCCGGCGTTCAACGTTCCGGCACACGGTCACGCTACCTCGGTGCACGGCTGCTAGTAGTAATTAGCGCTCGCGTTTAATGCTCCCAATTATTACGGATTGATAACCGCGTGGCGGTTCTCTCTTTCTCCGTTCTCTTCCCAGTTCTCTCTCTCTCTGTCTCTCTTTCTCTCTTGCGCAGAGTTCGCGCCTCGGCGTCGATTACCCCAACGGAGATGAAGGCTAATAGGTTTTCAACGTGGTTAATTCTCCAGCCCCTCACCCATCTCTCCGCTTTTCCTCTTTCAATCCCTCTTTCTCTCTTTGGCTCTCAATCACTCTTCCCGTCTTTTTCGTATCAACGCGGATGAGGACTCTTCATCGTTCAACCCTTTCCAACTTTTCCCCCTGCTGCGAGCTAGCCAACCCTTCCATTCGGAACGCCCTTTAACGTCATCCACCCTCTTGTCATCAGCCTGGTAATTTTACGGAGTTGATAATTCAATTTCATCACGAATAAGTGTGTGTTTGTGTGTTGCACGAGTTTAGAAGTATTCAAATACGGCGCTCTCTTTCAAATACTTTCTTAAAACTAGCAAAGAAAATGAAAGTCACTAGGAAATCAGGCTTTCACCTAGCCTTTAAAAGTAACCAAATAACTACTTTTCAGTCCCAGTTTCGATAATGAATTCGGGGATTACATAGGGGACGGACGGGCATAAAGAATACCTACTCTAGTTCACCGCATGATTGATAGAAAGAGACAGGTATTGTTGTTCTAGACGCGTCAAACAAAGGCGGCTACGGGACAGTGCACGAGGTGACTGCGCGACTAATAAACAAGTTTTTACGAGCACGGAAAGGATTTTCGTTAAAAAATTGTGATAAAACAGCCGTAACTACAATCAG
>JAPYZJ010000924.1:0-50318 GCA_030522765.1 Ophioninae sp. B BG-2022a
AGTCTTCGACCAGTAGTAACACCGACCCACGGCTGAGCGTTGCGTACTGTTGGGACATTGATGGGCGAATGCTCGCCCAGTTGCATATTATTTCAAGGGGAATAATACAGTAGACAGACGAAGGACGATATTCTGGAGAACAGAGAAAAAAACAATTTATATTTTTTACGGTTACGTTTTGTAAAAAATCGTTGATTACAGAAAAAGTGAGAAATGGGTTTTTTTGGTATAGATCTAATTTTCTAACGATAAATGGATTCTTTTGTAAAAAATTCTTTTTTGCAATAATATAAAGGATCAGTTAATTGAATGAAAATATACATTCTTTGAAAAAAACAGGTAACAATATTCTGGACGTGAATAAAAAAATGCAGATTGTATCAATTCACGGTTCCTGATTACATTCGGAAAGAATTTGTATTATCAAACGGTGATACGAAATTCTATATTGTATCCCATACTAGTTTTTTTTTAAATCCGGTTGTTCAAGAAAATTGAATTTTTATTCTTACGAATTGGTATTATTCGAAAACTATAAATAGAAAGGCACTTTTTTATTTAAGAAAAATATTTTATGTAATTTCATGATTAAGGTAATACCTAAAAAATAAATGAAGACGTAATTTTCAATAAATGAAGACGTAATTGACAACTTAAGTCAAAAAATGGATATTTAAAGAGAACCACGAAAAATATGTCGTTGAATGCAACGATACTTTACGAAAATAAAACGAACATAAACTTGTCTGCAGGATTCCAAAGAGGGGTCTCCATTCTGGTTTTACAAAATTTGAACAGGGCTAGGGTGTTTTTGTGGCCTGACTTGGAACTACGTGCAGAAAAAGTTCTGGGTGATAAGGGGCATTGGAATATCCTGACATATATGTATTTTATTGCGTTTCTTGTCTCGCATAACCCTTACTATAAAGCATTTTTATCGGTTCGAAATGCAATACAGCTTGAGCTTTTTTCTCTTTCTTATCTCTCGTCCTCACTCTGGAAAAATCCCAGGATTGCAACACTGTAAGGTCCTCCGCAGGAAAGAGAATACACACGTGCGCTGACCACGAATCTTCGTGGCAACGCATATAATAATCCCCTTTGTTTATGGAGAACAAATTATTTTTGAATTATAGCTCGTAAATTTTATTTATTCGACGCGGAAAGCCCTTCTTTGGCATATTTATCGAGGGAGGTCACGTGTGTTTTACGAAGGGAAGCGACGAGAAAAAAATGGAAGGATGAGAGAAAGAAAGGGCGAGAGGCTCGGAGTAAAATTCGAGCGGTTCGTTTTAAGGGATGCAATATTTCGAATAAAGCTCCGGTTGAGCGATAAAAGAGCTCGGGGCGAAATGACAACGTTTTGGTGTTTACTATATCAATAACTAGTATTTTCGTTATTGTTACTCAATTATCTCTTATTAATATCAGTAAGCGAATTGATAAACAGCGATAAGCAATGTTATTAAAAATCAGATATTTTCGTACAAAAATCGATATTCATATTCAATATAAAAGAGGATTTTCTGACTGACTGATTCATCAACAAGACGAAACCGTTGAAACTAATTACGTGAAATTTGGACAGTAGGTTTTCTTTTGCGATGTAAGTATTCACGAAGATAAGATTTTATGAAATTCTCTAAGTAATGGAATACAGTGAAAAATGTAAGTATAGATGAGAATCCATAATTTCTTCGAATCTATGAAATTTGGTATTAAGCCTTGTCGATAAAAATTAAGAAATAGGTATTTCAGTGTTTTTGGAAAATCAATCCTTAAGGGGATAAAATTGGTTGTGCAATATTGGGACTCCCGATGTTCTTTGACAACGTCGCGGAGAACCGCTAGCTTTTTAATGACTTCACATACACGGTTCACTAGCTAGACATGGTAATTATATAGTTTAGTGATTTTTCTTGAAATTAGTCTCCGATTGATTTTTTCGTGAGTTATTCGCTGAGTAAATAATGATATTATATTGGGGGGAGACGAGTTTTATATATTACATATTAAATATCCACAAATTTCTACAATTTTTATTCGCCAATGTATTTTCTTTATCAAATATATCATATTTAAAAAAAAATACATTGGCGAATAAAAATTGTAGTAATTTGTGGATTTTAGGACTTTAACTATTCTTAAAAATTATTCGTTACACTGGCACACCATGGGTCATATTTTCCACGTTCGAGTGAACAATAATTTTTAAAAAATCCGATTTTAATGAAACCCCACTTTTTTAAAAATCATTACCCCACTGTTCAATCGTGAGTTTTCAACTAAACACATATCCAATTTTACTACAAAGAGCAAACAAGCGGTCACCTATGTTCCGTGATATTCGTTTCGCCGCCACCTTTAATTTCGCAGTATGCACGAATGCGGTCAACATATAAGCGTATATTGCAATTTTCGTGTTTTGCGTGTACCGGTACACATTTGCTACCGGAAACGTGGCACGTTGCACGAAGCTTTTCGCAATAACGACGTCGCTGTTCGAAATGTTGCGCTGCTTTGACTTTAAATTCCCTAAAGCTTTATAATGTTATTTCGAAAAACGGAATTGTGCGACTATGGACTTATCTAGTGCTTATCATAAACCATTCCGAATTATAATGACTAAATTTGTATATTCCAATTTATGCCTCTCATTTTTACGTTTGTTATTCAGCACATGTTAGAATATTATTTCAAGTAATGAATAATAGGTTGAAATATTTTTTTGAATAACCAGATCCGAAATAAAGTACCATTAATCATTATTTACCCTATGTAAAGAAGTAAATGTAATAATTATATAACAGATACTCACAATGTACATAGATTTGATTCTTGATTAAAAATCGTAAAAACACAAAAAAGAATTCATTTTTTATTTTCATTTCAAAGAGTTCGGACAATTACATTGAAAGTTATCAACTGATATCAATAGCAGTATTCTTATTTTCTTCATTATTAGGAGTATCAGCAATGAAACAATCGTATTTCATACCTTAAAATTGAAAAACATTGAATCAGGTATGTTTAACCAATATTGCAAAGTAAATTATGCCGTTTTGATAAGAAAATATGGAAATTTGGTCCATTCGGCTTGGGAATGATTGACGAATGACTATAATATAAAATAGTCGTAAATACGACACAATACAAAATAATAGTAATATTATAAATCGTATGTCATCATTACGCCCATTTTATTTTATTGATCTATAATTTCGGAGCGAAATTAAGGATGCTACGATAACATAGTCATTCATCAATCATTCGCATGCTCACGTTTTAATTAACAACTAATATGAATGTTTTCGAGTAGGTAACATCATTCAATCCGAATTTTTAAACTGCTATGTATATTTGATTAAGATTCAAGTGCAGTTGATATACATGCAATTATATAAGCTCATTATAATACTGCATAAAACAGTTAGTTGAATATTCACGATATCTCGGGGTCACAGTTCTATAGCTCTTCATATAGAATCATACAATATTTTCTATTGCATATTTGGGGAAACAATGACGTTCGTGAATTAATTATATTAAATTTTCCTCTTTCGCTTTTTTCCCACTCGTTCGATCGTATTAGAGTGGACGAAAAGTTCATTTCCGAATCGTCGTAACGATTTTATCGTTCCGTCATAGTTTTCTGAGCCCGTGAGGTATTTTATCGAACGAATTTTATTTGACGGTCCACTTTTTTTTCGTCGTCGAAACTGCTTTATTGATTATCGCTGTTTTTATTTTGGTTACTTATCGTCATCTTGAATCAATTGACCCGACATCATCTGCGTGATAAAAGGACGTAAAATTATTGGGAATAGGTACAGATTAATTAGGTTCGTTTGTTTGTGGTAAAAAATCCATTAATTTCAATACAAAAGGTATAAACGAATAATCAAAGTATAGTCCATCGTTGGCGGATCGTCCTCGAAACGACCTATCAATTTTTATTCACGTTTTGATTTATTTTAATTTCATTATTTATCAATTATTTTTATTTTTTATTATTTTTTAATTTTTTTTATTTTTTTTAAATTATGTTTATTATTTATTTTATTCACAAGTGAATTTGCAGACGGTGAGTTGCGTTCAATGTCGAGTTTGGGGTTAAGTCCTGCAAGTTAAACGTCTTCAAAATAACAGGCATATAGTTTTACGTGTGTGACAAGTAGAGGACTTTCGCATAAGCCGTATAAGCGTGCGTGGCTCTTAATGCCCGACGTGTGTAACCGCGATCGCCTTCCTCCCAGTCCCATTTCGCGTGATGTGTGTACGTATCTCTCGCAGCTTTTTATTCAAATGCGTGCTTCGCGTGGATACAGGAAATCGTGACCCGATTCAGTGATTCGCCGTCATGTGGGATTACCGCGCGCGTCCCGGAATATTTGTCGGGGACAATAAAACATCCGAGAATTGGCGCGTCGCTGAAACAACCTCACACTGCACAGGAAAAATGATAACGAAAATGAAATATTTATCAAATATGCTTTTATTTTTTTACCTCTTCCGTTCTATGATCCAAAGGACGGTCGTATTCGGCGCATTCAAATTTGTTTTTCCAAATTTTCTGATAAAATCCTGACATTGCTCGTTTCACTTGTACGTCGTTTGATCAAATGTAATTGGACCGGTATTCGGTTAGTTTGAATCGATATTGGCTTTCAATTGCCGGAATAGCTCAGCGCGTAATTCGAGAGCCGACTACACTGTGACAAATAAAAAATAAACATTTTTCATGAATTTAATAAAATTATTTAATATACTAATTTTGCCCCAATGAAAGCTATGTTATTCTTAACACAACAAAGTAGAATCTAAACAATTTTGATTGAAAAATGTATAGTGCAATTAATATTGAAGCGAATGCTTAGGGTCGTTAAATCGCTGAGCATTGCGATCCCCCATCTCTATGCTTCGATTTAATTACTCCGATGTACAGAGTGAACAGAGAAGTGATGTTCCAAGGCAAAAATTAAATGCGTTAAATCGTGAGATATTCCAATCACTCCGCTGTATTAGCGTCATTTACTTGAACTTTTTTAGCTGTTTCTCTTAAACAACAATTTTGAACTTTCGATTAAATTTTAGTCATGATTCACAAGGCCCAGTTATTCCGTCATTTTTTACGCGGCGTTTGACCTTGTGTCAATAAATGATCACCAAAAAAGCATATCCCAAAACGTCCATACTGAGAAAACAAAATCGAAACCGTGGCGTGTAAAAGTGGGGCTCGAAGAATTCCGTTCCCTCGATGCCAGGATAAATAATCAAATTCGAGATAATTAAAAAACGGAAAGCATTAAAGATATACTAACTTGTTAACCTGTCTTGTAACAACTCACTTCTCTTGTTATCACCTACTAGTATCTACGTCGGTTTATTTCGCAACGTTTTTCTTATCTCAATTTTCCTTCTCTTTTTAAGCTCCCAGGCCCAAATTACAAAAAAAGTCATAAAAAATGTCTATCTCCTAAACTATTAAAAATCACTGATCATACATATATGTACCGATATCGAATCAATTTGAGTACTTCCCAATACAAGGGATCTAAATTTTCACTTAGGACGTCACTTTTCCGGCCACCCTGTATATCGTTACGTGTTCGTACATCTGTACGTCAACAAGGAAGAGAATTTAGAGATCTCTGAAGTTTGGTCCCTCATTCCACCTGGTGGCGTCGCGCTTATTAATTGTCGTAATCGAGTTGCATGAATTCAACTAAAGGCAGATATCCGCTCGCATGACGTATTGTGTATGTCCGAATGGTCGGTGAGTGAAAGATAGGCAAGTATTGTATTTGAGAAGTTGCACGACGGTTCTCTATCGTGAATCTCACTAGTCCTGAGAGACACAAAGGGAGGACGGAGCTGAGGGTGTATTTGTATGCGCGTGTATGTGAAGAGGTCGAGAGAGGGAACGCGAAATAGTGAATTGGCGTTCCGTTCAGAAGCGACAATCCCGACTCCCACGTGGTGCTTTTATATAGCTATAGTTATATCACGGACTAATTGATATTTCGAAGTTACCTCGTATATAGTGGACGCGGAAACTTGACAGGGGACTTCGCTCCCCAGACTGTTCGCATAACCACGTACAACCATGTAATATATGACGGTTTGCATCTACGTCCATATAGGTATATATACACACTAGCCTTAAAACTGACGTTAAAAAACCGGTCCGGCATATTTTACCATCTTAGTTTTCGAAATCAAAGCAATTTTATTTCTTTATCGAGTACACACGTTCTAGTACTTTTTTTTCCACTTGCCTCATCATTTTACGCTGTTGAGCAATAAATGACCGATTGGCCACTAACGGTAATACGGTAGATTTTACAAGGTTAAAAAACACATTTCAGTGAGAATGTCACCGTAGTTCAGGTAATAAAAAAAGCACTTGTAGTAATCCAAACGACTGCCAAACTCGTTCGAGAACTTTTAAGAAGCTCATATATGGAAGATACAAAAGATAGAAACGGAAATCTCTTTTCTCTTTTTCTCGAACACTGATTGTAATCGTATGACGTGAAGCCTGTTTGATAAAATATTATAGGTCGAAACTCAAACGGTATTTGAGAGAAATCATCGTAAAAAATATACGCACATACTGCCTAATATAAATCGTGGTGCTTCATTATTAATAAATAGTTTAGCTGTTTTCAGTATCAATAATCATCTGGCTTCTTCGAGGCTTTCCATTGTTTCGCGACGTAATCCGGAAGTAGGGTAATTCCGGGGTAGATGGCCATACGGGACAGATGCCCCATCGAAATAATCCATGGGACAGTTTTAATTGACTTTGTTTAATAGAGTCTAAGAAATCCATGGCCAAATACCCAGGACCTACCCTCCCTAAAAACGTGCAAAACCAGATGTTTTACAAGTGTCATCGATGGGAAAACATGTCTAAAAAGACATTTCGAAAAAATAATGTTTTCTCTATCGCGGTGTCCAAACTTTCTTTCGTTGAAGAGTCTTATCTCGTTGGTGGATCAATAAACGTTCGTCTGCGATCACGTTCGAAAACTTCCTATGCAAAGCATCTTGATGGAATCATTTTGCAACTCGCTCGCGATCGTATTTACCCTGTAACCGTTTGTAGGAAAAAGAGTATCCTTTCACCAACTTGTCAGCCAACCTAATACGAGGCATTTTTACTTTCCTCTTAAATGTGAGCTTCTATACCAGCCTGTATACATGCAGGAACTAATGAATAGTGAACGCATCAGCAAGTTTGTAAATTAGGTTAATCGTTCAATTTGGTAGCCTCTGACTATAAAAAAATTTTAAAATTTGCATGGGAGTAAAAAACGAAACGTAACGATTTTTCCGTCAACTCGATATAATACGCTAAACGCTGAGGCTAAAGGAAAAACGCCAATAAAGCGAGACCTCGTATCGGAGAGAAACGGGAAACGAAGGAAAATAAAAAAAAAAAAGTTGCCCGCCCTGACAGAGAGTAAGCAGAGGCAATTGTTTTTACGATGACCCGATCAATCGATAAAAGCGATATATACGTAGATCTACGAGGTCGGGGGAGGCTGCACACGCGTGCACGATCCCTTTGCACCGTTTTATTGCATATGCCAACGGTCGGCAATCGCTGATTTTATCCTCGATTCAATTGAGATAGGGAGAACAAGAGAGACACCGAGGGAACGGAAAGGAAGGGGAGCGCAGAAAAAGAATGCGAGTGCCCGATAGCTCTCGTAAAATCGTCGAACTTATTATGTCGCTCGTATTCCTGAATTCTACAAAACGTCATCGTTTATTATCGTATCATTTGTATACCGCTGGATAACGCTTCACGTATAAGAGACAAAGCTTGAATCCTGCGTAGAACCGATTTCAAACCAAAAAAAAATGTCCTCCATTTGTATAAAACTTATTGCAGGTTTAACAGAAAATATATTATTGTCATTTTTTATTCGATGTTTTTAATTACTCATAATTAATGTCTTTTGTTGAAAATCTTAATAGTAAATGTCGTAAAATATTTCTTGAATATTTATGTTATTAGTGATATTCATGTTTGTATTTATAAAACGGATAATATTTCTATACTATATTTTTATATACAGGGCATTTGCAGTTAATAAAGTCTTACATATAATAATACTGTAAGAAAATCAGTAAATTCCGATTAAGTTAAAATTTATTGTTTTTTTGCATACAAATTCCTGGATTTGAAATTAAAACACCCATTTCATGAAATGGGTGTTTAATAAGTTGGGATGTTCTAATAAGTTTAAAACTTTTCTCTGATAGTGAATTATTCGAGAACTTATTTGGGATATTGAATAATTTACAAAAATTTGCAATTTTTGTATTATATACATATAAAATTAGGTGTTGCCATGGTACCATGTTGCAGAAAAAAATAAATTTGTCTAGAGACCCAGTAAGAGTCTTGAAAAAATGTACCGAAAATTGGATAAATATTATTCCAATAACATTCCTTTCTCATTTTTCAAAAAGGTACAGATAATTAAGTAAATAATTGAACAACGATTCCACGATGTTTTTTGGCAACCCCGGTGAGATCATTTCGATCACACTTGGGAAAATCCGTAATCACAACATTGTGTTACTGAACCATTTACTTTAATTTAATCCCATTAATTTCGAATCCGGGATTTACGAAAAGGTTAAATCTTCAATTTTTCACCAACTATTGGATTTTTCACACTGTAGTATGTGACCTTATTTACTTTAAACGATATCTACTTTTACCGCTTCGAAAGAATGATTCCCATTTTCAATATCCTGCATATATATGTATATATGTATTTATTTATTTATTTATCGTCGATATATAAAAATTAGTTTATGATTATTATCATTTTTCACATTAATTACAAAAATATGATAATTATTATCGGCGAACGATGCGTGTATTAGGCGTGGAAATAAGTTCCCAGCCTTTCTGAAAAAAAATTATTATTCATTTACTTACAATTTGAATATAATTCAATCGACATGCGAATTTAATCGAAAAGTGGATTTTGTAAAAGCATCAGTCTATAAAATGTGGACACCTGTACAGCAGATTAGAAATTCGTTGGCGCGAGAAAACGATGGTGGTTTTCAGTCAATACACCCGGTAATGGAACTTTCAACTTCCTCGTACGTTTTGAAGTGGCTATCAGCCAAATAATGTTAGAGCAATCAGAACAAGTGAAAATACGATAGAGCCAAGTCTGGTAAATACGCCGGCTGTGGCAAAACTTCCCACCGCAACAAACCTCAAGATTCTCTGATTCTTTTTGCTACGTTCGGTTAAGTGAATTTTATTTACGAACTTTTGAAAAACAATCGCGTGGCCTTGTCTGTGTCTTTTTTTATCATCTAAAAAATCGAAGATTACATTTTTAATATATTTGTAATAAGTTTTTTAAATTGTCGAAATTAAGCTGTCGAAATCATACATCTAAGTCGAAAAACCTATTCCTCTTCCCACTGCTCTTGTACCCTTCTATGGTGACCCGTTGGTCCGAAAAAATAGTGAACTCTATTCTTATTATATACTACTAGATCTGGGGAAACGTTTGTTTGGGCGAAGAAAAAAGGAAAGAAATTCCACAATTGAAAAATTCTGATTATCATAAAACCTGATAATGACAATTAAAGAATTGTGATTACGTTATAATCTGATAATCACAATTGAATAATTATTATTATATTACAATCTCGGTTTGTTTGGGTTTCCTTCAAATGCAACTGTCGCGTTTTGCAAACCGTTAACGTTAATTTTTTTCTTTGATATGTAATACGTGTTCCAATGGTATATCTTTCTTATTCATGTCTATAGAGAATGATATTTTTTTCCATGAAAATCTAACCTCATCCACTCAAAACATTCATTGCTAGGGTCTCACGAACGAAAAACAAAACAGTTTCTGGAAAAAGAAGAACTTTCAATGAAAAAGCAAGATAATGATTCAATCGTTCTTGATGAAATTTGTGCCCGTTGACAATTCCGGTGATGAAGACGTCCCTGACGGTTTATGGAAACGTTAAGAACTGTGGCGAGAAGAATAGAGAGAAGCCGCACTCGGAACACTTTCTCGAAGGACCGTACAGTGGAAGAGGACCTCCGATATACACTTTCATATCGATTCCAGTAACTTTGTCAATCCGTCAGCAGCCTTTTAGTAGAAAGCTTTTGCGGAACAAACAGAAAGATGGAGGGTCCCTCCCTCTCGCTGTGCTTTTGCACCTTCTTTCTTTGCTTATTTTTTTTTTTCTTCCCAAAGGATCGCGATTCCTCTCTTGTGTGTATAAAGGTGTTAAAATATCTTGAAGGAAAACATCGAGTATGATAGGATGGTATCTTCGACACGGGCCCTCCAATCAACGAAGGGTGAATCGCACGGAGAGTGTATCGTGTTGTCTCCGATAACCCCGTAGGGTTCAATGATATTTGTCAGAGAAAGTGTGTACAGAAGATTCCCTATTGACTGCACGAGAAAAGGCTGGCATCAAATAATCACAATGGCAAGTTGACTTTGCAGGGCAACAACACCAAACCACGGATATTGCTCAACCGGTTAATACAGAATGTTTGACAAATGTACGACGAAACGTAAAAACAATTTGAGAAAAAAGTATTGGTAAAAGGTACACAAGACATGAAGGCAAATGTGATACTTTATGGTAAATCTATTCACTATTGCTATTATTATAAACAATTATTGATGAGAGACGAAACCATGAAAGGGAGGAAACTTTTTCCCAAAGAATAACGTTATTCCAATCGTAGCTCCTACTGTTCTCATTAGCTCAAGCTTCATTTGTGGACGTGCTCTTCTAACAGTAAACGTTCGTCTGACCATAGTTGGACAACAGACGGTTCCCAAACAAATCATCATGGTAACTGACCCGTGGAAGACCCACCTTATTTGTTTTGAAGTACAAAATCAAAGCTATGAATATTAGAATAAAACAAAAATGCTTATTCAATCTTTTTTTTTCAATAATCAACGTAATAATAATAGTTTTGGTTCAGAAAACAATGTTCACTATTTACTATAAGCTGTTTCTAAAAAAGCATATTTTGGGCCTTATTTGGACCACTGTTCCTAATAAGGCCATACCCGTTGTAACTTCGTACAAAAAAAATTTTTAAATATGTAATCTTCAATTTTAAACATAGTTTTGATAGCAACATTTATAGTGCTGGTAAACTACAACACATAATTAGAATAAATATTCACTAAGTAATATTCATACAATTTTTTGTTTTCGAAACTTTTTGTACGTCGAAATTTAAGAAACGCCTTCTATCGCCTTCATTCGACTGCAAATTTGTTTGGGTTCGCGACAGCGCGGCTGTTGCTATGGAAATTGCGGCCATTCAAAGTTAGAAACTCGACGATGAGAACTTGTTTGGCTTTTCGCTTGACTTTGTAGTTTTGGATATTTTAAACGTGGGCTTTATTAGGCACTGGGTCTTACATGGATCAGGTACCTTAGTAGGTTTCTGCTATTCACTCGCATTTCAATCCATCCCCTAAGGATTTCCGGGGGCTGATATAGCCGTTTACGCTTTCGACAGACAGACTAAGTAACTAAAGGGAGTGAATGAGTAAATTCATGGCTCGCCGCCGTTGTCCCCAGGCATAGTGGCCTCGATTATCATTCGTTTCCGTCGATGCAACATCAGCCTACGGCACAACACGTCATGTCGTACACAGGAGTCGAATACGTCACGTCATACGAGTCGGCAACTGGACTGGATTGTCTCCATATAAACACGCTATTGGGTATTCCGTTTTTTGTCTAGGATTTAGGTTTGGCGCCGATTTTTTTTGTGCGCGTCAACCGATCTTTAGCCACCGGATGAGCCAAAGCTGTACGGTCCGATGAACTATACTTTCGATAAATCAAATAGTTGTTTCGCTACCGAACGACTTCAGTCGACTGCGTAAATGATATCTACTGATATTATGAACAGTTTACTCTGCGGAAAAGGTAAACAAAGAGTGGCGGCGAATGGAGAAACGCAAAGGAGACGGACGGGTCTCGTCGTCATAAGCGAGGCATTTGTAAGACACAGCGTAATTGAAGTTAAGCAGCTCTTTTCTCGATAACATCTTTCTCTCCTCTTCGGACTCGTTCATTTCCGTCTAACTTTTTGTTCTCTCTCTCTCTCTCTCTGTTTCGTTTTTTGTTTTGCCACATCTTCAATTATCTGAGCTGCGAGTGAGGAGTTCTTATGAACTGTTGGGGCGCCAGTCTGGCTCCTCACCCGGAGCTCACGAAGAACGAAGTAAATCGACGAATCTTGCTCGATACCACCTCGAGTTACTCGACTAATATTCTCATCTCTAGCCTTTTCTACTCTCCTCGCCGTGACTCGGAGCAGAATGGAAAATACTTGAGATCGGCTCTCGCCTATTTGACAATATCGCCCTGGGGAAAAAAGGAATTCATCTCGTTTGATTAAAGTTTGCGCGAGCATACAATGTAGACGGATAAAACGTTCGTTCGAATTGGACGTAAAATATGCGTTTGATCAATTTGCAGATTGTAACACTCGGGAGGCGAAAACTGAATCATCGCTGATGTATTTACTCCTGAAAACAATCGATCTTCGACATTAATCAAACTGATTTCTCATTCGCAGTATTTTTTTCCAGTAATGAAAAAAATCCGATAATTTCATCTCTGATGAATAAAGATTGGGAAAAAACTCTGTTCAGATATTGAATTATCAAACAATGTAAGTGATGAAAGATTCATCGTGCAAATTTCACTGTGAAAATATAAACGAAAAGTTATTTTCTCAATCAACGGGGGATGCTGCATTTTTACCTTAATTAACGAATTTTTGTAGCAAAGGTATCTAACGCAGGATTCTTTGTCAGATATTTACGCGATTTTTCATTAATTCATTTTTCCGTTACATGAGGCTTTTTGAAAGCTTTTGAGAATGGCTGTAGAGTCTAGGCTATAGCAGTCTTGATGAACAACGGAACAAGAATGGCTCGAGGCTCTAGTTATTGGAGTCGACTTTCCAAGTATATAAATTGACACATCGAATATCCTATATACGAAAATGAGATTTTGAAGATAACCAACTTTAAGGGCATCATCATGGCATCAATACATCGGCGGCGGAGCCTATCAAATTAATTAATTATCACCATTATGCAAATTTTTCTTTGACATTTTTTTATGAAACTGGTTCCGTGCGTGGAAGGTGGATTTGGGACCTTTTAATAAGTTCAAAGAGGGCGACGAAATTTCTAGGTGTAATTTAGAGGGGAAATAGTTGTGTAAGGTGAAATAAAGGACGAGGGATTGTAGAAATCTGTAAGAAATTAGAGAAATCTAGAGAAAGTCTCTGTACGACTGGAAGGATACCAATAAACATTATATTACCATTATGCAATAAATAATCGCAAAATCTACCAAATCATATTTAACTCGATGCAAGTAAATCAGTATTAGAAAGTGTAAGCATTTTTTTCGAACAAATCATTTATTCAGTTTAAAAGAAATCACCGAGGTTTATTTTACGACGAAAAAAGATGGGTATGAAAGAATTGTTCGACAAGCGGAATTAACGAAAAAAATGATGAATTTTTTATCACCTCGTAAGGCAGAAAGGAAAACTCTTGCATCAGAATTTTCACGAGCTTCACATCTGATTTTTTTCACTAACGGTGACGTTCCCACAAATGCATTTGGATGAGCTCGCAAAAGTGTAGTCGTTTTTTTAAATGCAATATTCGTGCGCACGGATGGAAGAGAAAGCCCGTTCGTGTACAAAGGACACACGAGTTGGCTGAGCGACAAGTTTCGATTGCAAATCCATTTTGTGCTACTTTTTTCAGCTCTCGTGAGAATTTTCGGATGGAACGCGATATCAATGTGAATGCATGATCAAGTTGGTGAGAGAACTCGGCATTGCATTCATCCGAGAATTCTCGTAAAATTTTCTCAATTTTTTTTAACACCAACTCTCATTTCAGAACTCACGTCTAACAGCATTCTCATTCATTCTTTCATTCATTCATTCTGAAATAATATAACGAGCAATAGCATTGTCAAATGCGAGCTATTTTCTCGTCATTGGAAAATCCCCGTGTCACTGAGAACATGGAAATCACGACTTGAAGCTTTTGTGAAACCACGAATGATGAAAATCACGAAAGTTAAAACAACATTTCCAGTGGATAAAACTTCTGTTTGAAAATCGCGCTTTTGAGGTGTAAAATCACGAGAGAGAAAGTACTTTTCGTTTGGTACTGCACAGCGTTTCCCGACCCCGTACTCGTCTCAGTTTTCCCGCCAACGCGATCCAAAAAGTCTGCAGAAAAAACGAAAAATATATATATGTATGGTTATTGCGTACTATGTAGGAAAAATGATACTTGAGAGAACCGTGCATGTTTGTACATTCTACATCGAATAGCAGTTTGTGAGCAGCATTTTCGTACAAGGTTAAATAATAACAATTAAAGCAATAATAATAAGCCTAATTATAATAATCTCAACAATTAATAATAGTAATGAATAATTATAATAATCTCAATAATTAATAATAAAAACAAATAATAATAATAATAATAATAATAATAATAATAATAACGCATGAAAAATGAAGACCGATTTCTAGCGGCTCCAGGTAAAGTTGTATCAGGCGCTTGTTCAAGAATGACGCGGGCACAGAGTTTGTTGAAGAAAGAGTGAAAGAGAAGTAGGAAGGGAGAAGGAGACAGGGAGTGAAATAAAATAGGAGGGAGATAAATGGATGCCCTATAAACAATAATACGGATCGCAAGTCCCCTAAAAAAGATCTACTCGTCTTCACCCCTTTTGTTTAACCTACTGCACCACTAGGTTCCCCTTTCCCTTTCGAATAACCCCACGTTCTGTCTTCAGGAAATAATGCATACCTCCAATACATTGCACACATTGCGCCCTCATTCAATAACGCTTGGGATATATTTGGCTATTATTGTTTTGGCCTGTAACATTTTCAATACGTTCAGCTGGTTTGTTGTATTCGTTATTGGCAACGAGAGTTGATGATGGGGGAAGGGAGAGAATGAGAGAGAGAGAGAAAATGGGAAAGAGGAAAAGGGAGAAAGCGAGAGCAATGATGAGTGACATTGCGGTTACACGAATCTACGTCGTGCCTTGATTAAGCTCCGTATTATACAATTTCGCAGCGTGACTTCACAGAGTTGCAGCGGTCTGTATGATGAATATTGAGCCTGTGATTACGTATTCGTCTACCGTCAACTGTCTCTCCCTCTCTCTCTCTCTCGCTCTCTCTCTCTCTTTCTCTCCGTCTCTCTTTCGTTCTCTCGGTGGATTTTAATAAACCCTACGATCTGCACGCCTCGACGTGGCAATGTCCATCAACCGCACGCAGTCCAGCGCGTACCCACACACCTTATATACATATTTTATATTGAATCCTGATCCCTTGCCCAACTTGCCCATCCACGGCTATGAATTTTGAATAACCACAAACGAATATTTCCGAGCATATTCGATGATGTATATTTCAGGAATGCTGCACATTAGTGTACGCGAATCACAAAATAATGCGCCCATACGAGAATACCGCGTGTGTCGTTCATCATATCCCCCGATCGACCGTCTCATCGACGCGACCTGTCTTTCAACATGGTATGAAAACCGTACGAACGAAATTATTAATCTCGTGACATCTGCAATTATACGTGAAGAACGAAAATGCAATCACCCTTTCGAGGGCATTTATTACGATGCCGATTTCATAGGCTGGAAATAATGCATCCGTGATGCAGCGATTAAGGTTTCAGAATTGACAAAAGGCTTACCCGTGACACTTCAGGCGAAACAAGCGATGCAACCGAATTATATTCCTACAGAAAATTGTAACGTTTGTGCTGTTCTGATGGAAATTAGTGTAGGACAAATGAAACATGAAATATGGATATCGAATTTGGGATTTCGAGTAAACGAAATTGGTGGGTTTTTGGCGATACGTATTTCTCTTGATACAGCAATTCACTATTGAATACGAAATGTTACAGAACACTTCCTGGGTCTTGAACATTGATGGACTCAATGTTCTCGACTTTTTTTTTTATCATCTGTTCGTTCCCGTGTTATAATTTTCATCTACAAATGTCATCGGTGATAAAACGTCTCTTATTTCTGATATCAAAAGTCCATATTTCCATTTTTTAAAACTATTTTTTTAACTTCAATATGGTTAAGAATAAATGTCAATTGTGTTTAAAATTCCAAGCCTCTTAGCTCAATTATCAGATACGAAAATAATAAAAACGACGAACTCGGTCCTAACCCTGTCAATATCGATAGTGACCGTTAGGAACAACTCGCGTACAGGCTCAATTCAGTAAACTGGTATTGACGAATTCTCGAATAATTTGAAATATGCGCCACGCGATTATTCGTCATAAGAATGACTTCTTGCGAGGATAATTTTTCTAACGGGGGGCGCCTTCGTTGCCCCGTCGACATTTTCGATCGAACTGGATGAGAAGGCAAACGAGAGACGAGACGAGACATACAGCCACGAGGGAAAGAATATTATTAACGACTGGGCGGATTTTCGGAGGGTAATAAATCTTCGGTACGATGAAAGACTTGTATGTGTCCGTGTATGTGCGCACGTGTATATGTACGAGTCCCGCACCGAACATATTTTGGCTCGATCACTCGAAGAGGGATGGGGTTAGGGCGAAGGGGAAAGGAAGGGGGAACGATCACGATATAAGAGAGATGAGGGCCGGGGGGGGGGGGGGGGAAGTGACTGGAAGAAGGCGGGCACGCCTTATAGCCGGGGGGCTTTTATGTAAGAAGTCGGGCACGTCTTATAGCCGGCGAGCTTTTATATATAAATATATATTCGAGATTGTAATTCCCCATGGTCCATGCTTCCCGCGTCAGGAAGGAAAGGGTCTTTGTCCGTTGGTAAGATTTACCTCTGAAGCTTTAATAAACCCGAATAAAAGTATATCTGCGTCGATAAAATATACCTTTTTTTTTTTTCGTTCTCCTAGAGAGGAAAAAAGCCACTCATCTATGTGGAGACCCCGAACGTTAATACCGTTATTAACTGGCACTGGCATTATTGGAACATTGTCACTAGCTCGATAAATTTTTCTTTCCGCGTTTTTGTTACCTTTATAAATAATTCGCGCACATTCGAGGCTACGTGTGTATCGACGAAGAAAAAGTTCCAGGCGAAAGTAAAAGATAAAAATGGAACGTTTTTTCAAGCCTAACAAAATCGATTTTTTAAAACTTAGTTTACGTATTTTATCGTCGAGGTCTATCGAGTTTCCTTAACTCGATAAACCTCGGAGTGAATTTTTGATGTCACTTCGAACCGTAAAAATAATAGTTTTTGTGCAAACGCAAAAAAAAATGGGAGACAGTATCTTTGACATTCGATTAAAGTTTTTTGCTGAGTAGCTGTTTGTTTCAAGCAGTATTTCTTTCGTTGGCGTTTACTGAAAAATGTGGAACCCTCGTAATTATCAAAGTGTGCGCTCGTGAAAGTGAAGTACGAACGGGCAACGTAAATATTTCGAGTAGACTCTTGGGAATTACAATATTCGATAATGTTAATCGAACTCGGTTGTCCGTCATCCTCCGACTACCCCATAATTCGGTTTGCCAGGGGCATTGAAAAAGGCTATAAAAAAATACTTGGGCATGTGTGCTAAAAAATATTGATGAAACGTCATCAATATTTTTCATCAATTTCATCAAACGTCATCACTTGTACATTTGCTCATATTGATGATTTACAGTACAATAATAAATTCGATTCAGCGAGATCGAAGCAGTCTGTGTAAGTGATTGATTGTGTGCATTATTTAACATTTTTCTGTCGTATATTCGATATATAGATATCAATATACGATAGTGTTTGTACGATAATATACACAATAGTAATACATAAATTATTCGTAATTGACGATTAGTGTGTGCGACGACATTATTGTGTACGACGATATACACAATAGTGTTATATATATTATTTGTAATTGACACTGATGGATGAGCCGTCAGTTTTTGGTTCCGGTGTTAACAGGAAGGTGCTTAACTTCAAGTTAAGTAGCTTCCTATTGATACTTAGAGTGGTGACCGCTTAGCCGTGCGCGCATAGGTGCATCGATCTTTTCCACACTGAACGAGATTCATCGATGAAAATACTATTTATTTCACACATTGTCATAACACTACTCTTCTTCTCTACTTCTTTGTTCTCTACTACTATTTTCTTCACTTCCTATTATTCATGACACAAAAAATGTATTCCGCGCCTTTACGTCAACTAATTGAGTCCGTACACTCTTTTCTTGGCTCAAAACTCAAAAGAACATTTTGGAAAACGAGTTTTCTCATTTTCCGTGTCTTAATTTGATGACGTGCGATCACGGGCGTTCAGTGGCTGTAACCCGGGTTCATAGGATCATAAATAGCGATAATCGGATTTGATGGTGCTAGGCGGTTTAAAGTATTTCCTAAATGGCCTGATGACATCGAAACGGTAGTCCCATCATTGTGGAAGTTAAAGCCCAGTGGCCGTGCTTTTTTTTCGATAAGTGGATACGATTTGAGGAGTCGCCACTTGACACGCCTGGTCCCGGATGATAGAGGGCAAATTTGTTGGTTCCTCGAGTGCTCTTTTGTCGCCATCAAAACGCGCGGCGAGAATCGCCCGTGATGACAATAACGACCAATTGTCTCTCTACGAAGACCCCAAAAGCCTCCATCAACGGGAACTCGTAATGCATATCCGGTACAGAACATTCCGGCGCCATTTGGATTTTTTTTTTTTCTTTTCAAGTATCGAACAATCCTAGCCAATTGTGCCGGCAAAGTACTTTTGGAAAAAATCAGACTCCATAAGGCGACATCAGTGACGTGGGATAAGCCTTCCATCCTCGTTGATTTTACGAGACTTCCGCTGTAAATCCGCCATTATGGGGATCGCCAGAGACGCGTCGTTTACCGGGAGACGATTTTCCACGAATGGCCAAGAGTAAACTAGGTGTTCCCCGAGACCTTCAATTTTTTAGCCGAACCGTGAGGAATAGAAAAACGGAGACGGAAAGAGAGAAAGAGATAACGATGATGATGAAGATAATATTTCGTCCCTGGTTGTACTGTCAGTGAAGTAAAAAAGTACTTTTATGAAATTAACACGGCAAAGAGAACAATAAACTATGAAAAGCGAATAATAAACTACATAAACCCAGAAATATGAAGATACGATTAGAAGATAACAAAATACTAGTAATACACATAACTATCGCAATAAAGGTAAAATAAAAAAAAATGAAGTGTACAATATCAACAAGAAAGCCTAAAGAGAGAGGGAGTGAATGAATGAATGAATGATTTATTATGCCCAAGCAAGGTATAGGCCAATTAATGTTCACAGAAATAACAAGAATTCAAAGTATATAAACTTGAAACCTAAACTTAGAACTAACTTACAGGTCACTTACATATAACTTACAAATAGCGGCAGTAATAATAATAATGATAATAAAAGTAAAAACAATGAAACTGACAATAGCACGAAAATCATGAAAATAATTAAAATAACGAAAAAACGAATATAAGGAAAATACTAGAGAGTTTTTAAATAGCTACTTAAAAAAAATTGAGAGGGAGAAAGAGCTGGATATACGAACGGGAAAAAAAGTGAAAAAAAAGAGTTATACGTGGGATCAAAATCCTCTTCTCTCTCCCTGTCTTTTTCTCTCTCTTCCTCCCTTTCATTATTGTAATCCTAGGTCCGGGTGAGACAAACTCCCTATCTCCACGGTTATCCGTCTCCTGACCACTCTCGAGTTTCTCCGGCTACGGTCTTTTAGTCCACCATAATGTTTAAAGCATCTACATGCCCGCAAAACGTGATTCTCTTGGTGAAATGGTCGTCTTGTTTTGCAGACGACCTTGCGCCCCACCGTGCAAAAGCCCGGATGCGTAGCTATTTCCGCGTTGCTGTTTTTTTACCCTTCCCTCCGGCGAGGCTTACAGCACTTTGCTAATTATTTTTGCTTGACTTTTTGGAGCTAGAATCTTGTAAGGTTATGTTGTCCCAGGTGATATACGTATGATCGCCTAGATGACCCGTCTGGTTTTCCATACGTATATCAGAGTGGAAGGTCGAGAATCAATAATTTGTTGGTAATTTGGTGGAAGGGAATCAACGGTGGGTCGACAGCCAATATCTGGATAGATGAGCGCTTAGCCGTGCACGAAGTTGGATTGACACTGATATAACTGAAACGCAATGAAAATTTAAATGGCTCCGATGATACGGCGTCAGTTTTCGTGTATCCTTGTGCGGAAGTGCAATCAGACCGAGTGGACGATACCCTAGAGGCAATTGCTCAGCTGAATAGTGAAGTGAAAAGTGAATGAAATGGGATCGTGGAGCGCAAAGCCACAAGCAGCAACGTTTGATATTTTTATCTTTACCATATTTTTCACTCAATTGCGATCATCCGTTAAGTACGAATATTTAAATTGATTTGGCAGCCATAAGATATCACGCGGGAACCATTTGTGAGGCGAGATATATAGGCGACGGTGGACCGTCTGGCAAAAAGTTAGTCCAAAGTGGAAGAATCGTGGAGTTGCAAGTTTAAATCATGGCTAATACATTTGTCCTTACGAATAGCTGAGTTAATAATAATTTCATAACAATCGAAGTCACGTTAAGCGACATTGACATGTACTTGACTGAGGATTCTTCTGTCATTATACATTCGTTCCAACTGTCCAACAAAAAAATTATTGCTTATGAATTGTTTGGTGATTGCTGATTGATCCATGGTCAAAAGAAATCTTTGACTATTTTATACGTTTACTTCCAACCACGTTAACGCAGTTTATTCATTTGAAATTTGCTCAGCTCTAAATCTTGATGATATAACAGGTGCAGAATGTGAGACGATTTATTTCCATTTGTTTCGCAAACATGAACGTCTGCAGAAACTGTTTTCCAATAGGCGATACTGTTAAATTCGTATGTTTATAACTGCTTTTATTATATAGTGATCAGGTCTGAACTAGTATTTTATTAAACAATAACAAAAACTATAATTCTTCAAATGTGCAATAATTTCGACGATTTTTTTAGCATCCAATCAGCTCAACAGTAACAAGGCTAAGCCCGTAGAACTTTTTCTCCAATCCTCCGCTCCCCAGCTATTTTTAACTATGACCGATCACCGATGGATTAAGCACATAGGGATGTTTCCAAAAAATAATTAAAAAAAGAGTGAAAAAAAACTGATCGTCCTGTTGCGCGATCAAACTGCTTTCTCCTAATGGCGTAACTCCTGATGGAGATGCGGGACACATGTTATCTGGGACATGGAAAAAATTGGATTGTCGCATGGCGAATGAGTATTAAGAGGGTTAAAAATAGGGCGAGAGTGAGGGTGGGATGGACGTCTCTGGAAATGCTGGTGCATGCTGTCCGTAGATTTATCTTCCACCACGTAGAGTCCATTACAGGGGAGAAAAGACAAAGCGAATAAAAGGCGCGACAGAGAGAGGAAGAGAAAGAGAGAGAGAGAGAGAAGGGAGATGGACAAGAACAAATAAGACAAAAAAAGGGAAAGTAGAGAAAACGGAGAGAGGTGCACGGCGAATGAGCTGATGCGAGGGGATGTTAGGAAAACCCAGTGGAAAATACGGAAGTAACAAGCACACGAGAATCTCTCTCTCTCTCTCTCTCTCTCTCTCTCTCTCTCTCTCTTCCATTCGTGTGCGTTTTCTCTCTCACGGAACGTCGCGTTTCGTAATAAGCGCTGACTCTGCATACAGTACGTAATTTCTCTTTTTGCTTGTAGGTCATCGTTGCCACTAGCTGGCACACCCAGAACAATCACCATCAAAAGTAGAAGTCCATTATATCCACCAAGAAAATAACACAATCCGCGCAATTATGTTCATCGAATAATAAGAAAAGACAAAAAACAAAAAATCAAGAGATGGATTTAGAGGTGGATTCGAAGGACGAAGCATTATCGCAGATCTTACAAACTCGAAAATCCCTTGGACCAGTGGTGGAATATTAACCCCAAAGGGATGAACGACGATCCAAACTGGTATACCCAGCTCCCCTACTATGTACAGATATATATATATATATATATATATATAGAATGCGGGCGTGGTGACACGACAATCGTATCACTTCGATTCGGTAACTGGCGCTGGGCCAGGGATCCGTGCAGTGCTTAGCCCATTTCGACCATTTATGCAGTCTCTACCGAAATTCTAAGATTCGACGTATGAGTTCTCCCGAGTAAAAAAAAAAAGAATTCTGACCCTCACTATTCTTCCATACGCTTTTAATTGGTCGTCCAACTTCTTCATTCCCTTTGAAAATCGAGTGCAAAGTTGTTTTCGGAACAAAAAATGTATTTTCTCGTGCAGCGGAGGCAAGATTGGTCGTTACTTGACGGTGTGTTCAATCCCTACCGCTGATCCAAATGGCATTGACCGTACAAGGACGATACTTATTTTTCTTGAAGTCACCATGCGACAACTGAAATTACCATTTCGTTCTTTTCCTCGTGTGCTGGTGTACTCTGAACTTATGGCTTTCCACTACAAGGAGTACCAACGGAGCAGGGATGGAGAAGCCACAGTGGATTTGGACACTCTACGTGGATATTGTATTCATATATTCACTGACCCAAATATAATATTCCTTGGACTATTCGGTTTGGATAGCCGAAGATCTGTTCTCATCCCGTTCGTGCATCCCTCATTGTCAGGCTCCGTTCCAATCCCACGTCCGGTATCTTATACGCTTCTACACACTTCCTCTCTCCCCTGAAAAATATCGCATCCTGAAGAACGCGTGGAGGAGACACTTCAGAAGTATCAAAAATATCGTTTCATTTTAACGTTTTGTTGGATTTTCGTAGGACCCGCTTTAATTGAATTATCTCAGAACGATCGAGAGATGACGTATGTCATTGGATGTCATGCACTGCATGCATTTTCCTCCAGTATACAAGTCAATGAGAAAGGATTTCCTTGATATTCATCAACGGTTCCTCAAGTATGTCCTTGAGGATTTAAAGTTCGTTGAGGACACCTCACGGGTGTCCTTGAAGAATACTTGACGATTTTTTATGTGCATCTCTTTCTCCCTCCCACCTTTACTTCTCCTTCCGTCCTCTCTTCTATGCTTTTCAGTGAAAGTTCTAGAACACAGAAATAATACAGTCAATCGTCAAATATCCATGACTATAACTTCGAAAATTCCCACAGCAAACGAAAAATAGAGAAAATCGTCGCTCTTAATTTCCGTTTCGTGTATCTCACGTTGTTGAAGTTTCCATCGACGAGTAACGAGAAACGACGCCGCTGAAGCGCAATGGTGAAGAATCTGTCACACGATTAGTATTGACTTCTACCTGCGTATTCAATCGTAAATTAATTAACTTCAAGACAGTCTCTCTCACTAACGACTTTTTCAAGAAATGTCACCTGCGAATTTTTTCCCATAGACCTTCCTCACTCTATTTTCCTCCCAATGGAGTTTGCACTTCAGCAAGTCGATGCAGGTGTGAAAAGAAATTATGAGATTAGATATAGTTTATTATACGTTTACACAATTAGAAAGAACAAAGTAGCGAAAAAAACACTAAAGTAACGAATGATAAACAATCATAGATTATATCTAATTAAAAAATAAAAAATTCGTTAAAAATGGATATAATAGTGAGAATAATAATAATAATAATAACAAAGTTGGGAGATATAGCGAGATACAATACTAAAGCGTTTTCGAAAAAAAAAAATGTTCTGATAAAAATTTAGTGCTGTCTTTGGATGGCCCAATTCCACGAGGCCCGCATTGTCGGTGTATCATTACTATTTATATAATACGTACGCGACAGGAGAAAAGAGACCATGCCACATTGCACTATCAAGCTAAGGCATTATTGATCCATTTTCTCATGGTACGGAGGATCACCGGCTGTCCGATATCTCGGGGAAACCGGCTAGTATTACTCACTCCCGTTTCGATCTAAAGCATCGTTATTATCTCAGCCCTCATACGATCGTTCCATTTACCCATCGTTTTCCCTTCCCGAGCGATCCTCCGACTTTAGTATCCAGCTCGGTCGAACGAGACCTCGTTAAATACTTAAATATTTCAGGCATTACGGTGAGAGTGTGGCCCGTTTGGCCAACCTGAGCGATGAAGGAACGAGACTGGCTCGTTTCCTTGCGCGATAGAACCGTAACGATTCCCCCATATCTCCACACATACCCCTCCTAATTCACATAATGGCCGAAGAGGACTCTCGTGTTGATAACGCTCGTAGCGGAGCACAGGAAGCGATACGAGACAGACTCAAGTGTCAAGGTTCCTGTGCTGTACACATTGTCACATACGAACTCAAAACCGACGGTATTACTGTGAGTATATTTCCTGTTACCCGGAAAAGTGTTGCAAGAGCGCAACGTAAATTTGTCACGCGAATGAAGAGGAACATAGAAAGATGCAACTTCAGCAGCGCAGCAATTTGGAAACGCCATCAGAACAGTCAGATTCACATTGTCTCTGATTTTCTGGGAACCCTGTAAAGTGAAGCAAACCCACGAATGAAAGTGGAAACTGATGGAGCGATAAAATCGATGGAATCAAAAGCCATAGTATCCGAATCAAAAGGAATCTACCGAGTCATTAGATAATGGCCCGATTCCCGCCACCCAAAATGGATAGCAAAGGACTGTGGGCTTTTTCATCGAAGCACTTTGCCGAAGTGCTCCAGTTTCCATCGTCTTTAGAGATGAGAGGAAACTGCGCATCAAGACCTTGAAGTTACCTCGTGTCAGTGAGCTTGACATTACTTCATGAAGAGGATTAATCAGGCTGGTCAATATCTACTGTATCTCTGGCAGTTACAACGATGGCCTGCGCGCAAGTTGCATCAACCTTGATAGCTTCCTGCAAGTGCTTTGCTCAGTAGTTTCAGCCTTGTGATCGACTACGAGCACGGTGGCCTCGTCTTCATAATCTTCTCCATCTCTATCCCACTTGCCCCCGGATGGACGACGTTAACAGGCAGTTTAGGCGACGGTGCGTATAATACGCAATCCTAGAATAGTTATGGCTTGTAGGCCATCCGCGTCGGCTGTACGTTCGAGGAGCATCGTAAGTGCGGATGCAGCACGTGCTACACTTGTTACCTAACTTGTGGGGCACGTATATGATTTAGGAGATAGATGCGGCTTGGATCATCATAGCGCGGCCAGTATGGCTCGTCCCTGATGGACAAATGAACAAAAGGGTAAGACAATGCGTCGATCCGGTTACTCCGATCGCATCCAATCTCGTGTTATCTCACCGCGGACAATCCCATCGAAGTACACTCAATCCTTTCGACTGGTTGGGAACGGGTGACGTACATTGATTAACGTCATCAGGCTTTCGTCCGCGGTAACGTCCGTCCAACATCCATTAATTCAAATAATCGAACAGCATCTGATCTAACACTACAGCCTTCGTTGAATCAAAGCCATCTACCGCCAATTACTAATGGACATACGTTATGGTAGTCCATGCTCCATTATATACACCTCTGACTAATGAATATACGGCTCGTGGCTTCCTTTTTCCCACACACGCCGAGTTTATTTATAGAAACAGGACCCCTTTCGAGTCCTGATCCATTCACTTTGAACTGATACTCATCGAAATGACGAATTAAGGATTTTTTTTGTGGCTGACAAGTGGCGTGAGTAGAGGCAGAGGAAATGAACAAACACTATCAGGCCAAGAGTTCTTTATCACCGTGTTTGATCAGGATCCAGCAAGAGGCCTATTGGATCGTACTGAAACACGAAAATTCATCAATTCTCATGGAAACCGCTAATCATGAGAAACGTGTGGATTGAGTGCACATCGTCGATCTCCTTATTGACTTTCTGGTCAGAAAAAAAAAGTAATGGAACGATAAGCGAAAAAGTGAGGGGTAAGATAGGCTTTTTATACCCGTGGGATCAAACGCGCGAATACGTGTGCTTGTGTCTAACCGCGTGAAATTTCTTACGAAGTGAAGAGAAACAAAAAAATATAGCGAGATTGAGACCGTCGAACTTTTCCAATCTGCTAGGATCACGTGCGAAAACAAATAAACCATGGGTTTCGTTTCGCCGGCAATTCTCCCTCTTGGAAGCTATCGCGTTGCTATCAATCCTTACGTATCTGCGCTGATAAAAAATCGGACATTAATTTCTTGTAGGTCATTGGCGTTTCGATCTCGCTATTTACTTACTCCTATCTACTTTTTCATCCGTACGAGACAAATATCTTTGCGCTATTTTCCGCTTCCAATAATATTTTCCATTAGCACGATAAATAGTTTCCTCCCCAGAAGACCAAATCGTTTGAAGGAAGACGGATTCTTAGGATTATCCTTAAGAAGACTCTCTATTACGGGTCTGAAAAATGCTGGGATTAAACGTAATTGCTGTGCCAGGCTCATGATTTTCGATAAATCACACTTTTGGCGCGACCAAAAACACGGTCGTATTGCTAACCGAGTAACTCTGAGAATTCGAGACTCGTTGCTACGTGGATTTGTCGCCGAAAATAAATCAAGGTAACCGGAACGATGCTCGGCTGCGAGTTTTCAGTGAATCAAAGGTGAATTCTATTATTAAAAATAGAAGAAAAATCACTTGGTCGGTACGGAGGGTTCCAACGTTAACAACTTTATGATATCACACCGAGCTGAATTTAAATGCTGGTAAGTGAGGAGAATGGGGAATGGGAACATTGGTAAGTTGGAAGAGAAAGAGAGAGAGAATCAGCGGGAACATTCACAGTAAGGTCTCGCTGAATTCGTTACTCATCTGCAGAAAGTGGTAGCTCTTCGGCTCCATTCGCACTTCATTCCTTGCTCACTTCGAACCGCAGCCCATTTTCAGTAAAGCAAAATCTCTAATTTTACAAACCGGCGGTGCAAGAACCCAAACAAACCCAAATTGTGAATCTGTTTTTAAATAAAAACCGAAACAAAACTGAAAAAATGCGGCGCTATTTTTAATCACAAACATGAACAATCCTGGATCAAAAAACTCAAACGAATCAAAATTATTATGGATTTTTTAGACGGAGATCCCAAATAACAGTGGATTAATTAACAAACAAAAATTCCAAATGAATTTAAAGATTACAGGTTCACTTTCAAAAGAAAAAAAAACTCGAGCAAACCCAAACAGTGGTGGATCTATTTTCAACCATAAAGCCCAAATACATCAGAAAATTGTGGGTCCGTTTTACAGTAACAAATCCAAACAAACCTGGACCATTATTTTTAAAAGGATAGAAACAAAACGCCGATATTCGATTCCCTCGAGCCCTGTTATTTGCAGCTTACAGATTTTTTTTACCATCGAGAAGGAAAACAAAGAAACGAAGGCGTATATCTGTATAACTTAATTGTCCCATTCCGCCCGTCCATATAGTGGCGATAACAAAGTCATCTAGGCTAATGGGACGATCGATTCCAATTGGAAGCGTCGAATTGAGAGGAAGAGAGAGAGAAAAACGTAGGAATAACCTATCATACACATGCATAGGCTTTTCCATCTCGAATCAATCTTTGGCAGTTTGTCATAAATTTTTCCGTTGCTAGTAAACACCAGAATAAAGCATCCAAGCCTGATGAACGGGACCTCCAAAAAAAACACAGAATATCAAAGATTTTTCGCGTCACTTGAAATCGATTTTGATAAATAACATTGGTATCCGTCGAGCAGCACATTATCCAACATCAGGATAGGTGACTGTTTACCAAACGTAAGTACGAGACATGTTTAATAGGAATCCGTTGGGTCGTGGTCAAACTTAAAAGTTTCCACAGAGAGCTGTCGCAGGTCGATCGTAAAGTGTGGAGTGAAAGTAGAAAGAATGGAAACATAGAAAACCCTAAATCTTTTTAGATTGAGGGTTTTCTATGAAATACGAAAATGAAAAAAGGATCCTAACAGCCAAACCATTTTACGCTTTGACAAATAGCCACAAACATCAAATTCGTCGGTTGCAAATTGCTCCGTGAATCACGTACCATTATTCGTCAGTCCTCTTTTCCTCTCTCTTGATGCCAGCTCAAACCCGCATAGACGCGATAATCGTTCTTTTTTTTTTTCTGGTTCCCCCCTTTTTTCCTTGGGCCATATCGTGACTGCTCGCTCGGTCGTGAGCACAGAATTTTCTCCAACATTTCGGATTCGGTTACCATAATTTCGTATGGATGAACGTTTCAAACGAAATTGGATGGCGGCTATTTCCGCTTGCGTTCACTGTCGTTCGTGGCAACGGCGGGGGGTTCTTTTTTTTTTAACTTTTTTCCGTTCTATATATTGCCTAGATCTGGCATTGCCTCACGGGGTTTTCTCGCTTTATCGCCCTCTGCAGACTATCGTGTATTGCCCTTCACTCTTTCGCGAACTCAGGTTACTTTTATGTATGTACGAATGCGTTTACGTGGACGTGCTCGTGTGTAAATATATATTTGTATCCGCGGCACAAAAAACGAAGCGGGCATGAATTCATGCAGTGGTCGAGGTTTATCGAAGAATTCGTGTGCGTTAACAAAGCCCAATTGCTTCCTATTTACTTTATCGTCGTAGTGGCTTTCCATTTTCTATTTTCCTTCTTTTTTGTCCGCATTTTTTTTTTTTGCAACTCAACAATAAAATACGACTCCGTTCGTTGTTCCATTCGATTTATTACTCGGTTCACGACGACTTTATAGAATTTCCAAAGAGACACGTTGTGCCTCGACCGACAGATAAAATGTTTTACTACGAGACAGTACATGTTTTTTCAAAGTATTACTGAATGGATATTAAAAAATCGTGTATATTCTTGAAAACTTGAGGAATTATCGTTCTTCATATAATAATAATTCATTAATTGTTTCAGAATTCTCTAGTAAATAGTTTAGTTATAAACATGTGAATTTAACACGGTTAATAGTTGCAAAACAAACCGAACTAAATCGCCGAAAATTTTACTTATTTTTACGATGAATTAATAAACGATCAATGGAAAATTCAATATACATTGAGGTTTCAATTATTAAGAAAATGATCGGAATGTGTGAAACGCGTAAACGCTGCACACCCGCCATTTTGACATTAATCGTTTCAAAAAAATTATCGTAAATAGTCATTGATACATATAATAACACCCTGTTTTTGTAATCTCGATTTATTTTGTAGTATTTCTGAAAAAAAAATCCCCAAAAAGCCTGTTTTTTCGGCCTCTACAGTGGCCTAAGGCTTTAAATCCTTGTAGAGAGCAACCTCGTTTACGTAAATTGAATAAATTATAATTTATCCAAAAACAAAAGCGCGCGGATGCAAAATTTTTTTAAAGCTGCTTATTTCACGTGTTGACGACGCGGTGTATCTAGTTTTTTTTTTCTTTCTTTTAAATTATTTCTTTTTTTAGTGTTCGTTCGCTCAGTTTTCCACGACCCGCGCACTCGTGGCGTATTTTTTCCCCGAATGCGCACGTTGCATATTCTTCTTTTCCTCGGTATATCGGCGAAAACGTTCTCTCATCTCGCTGCGATGATGAGGAGAGGGTGCACCGACTAACGAGCCGTGATCAAAATCTCAGCGAAAAAGCTCGTACGGACGACCCACTTGCATCATAATTTGTACACACCTCGGGCCATATACGCACGCACACATGTGCGAATATATGTACAGGGTGGTCCAAAAAAGGCTAAAAAAACGTATGAAGAAAAAAACAAAAAAAAATGTTCTTTATTTGTCGACAGGAAAAGAATTTTTGTATTTTTCTCTTTTGCATGGCTAGTTTTTTAGGGATTTTTATTTTATTAGTGATATTCACTATTGAGCAATTGATAAATTACCGAATAAATAATTATGCAGAAGCTGTGAATTTAAATGAATAATTTAAAAAATCGGTTCATAAGAATACGTCCAAGAAAGATCGGATGGTTAAAAATCGGCCATCCGAGTAACCCTCATGCCTGAGAAACACTAATAAATAAAAAGCCACCCAGGCGTATTTGCAGCCCTCGACTTAACTATTTACTAAACTAGTAGTACTAAACTTCGAACTAGCATCGAATAGTTAAAAATTATTGATACGAAGTATTTAGAATTTCCGTTTGGACATTACTGTTCGGAATATCCTTTATATGAATACACACGGTATATGTGGTCAACCCGCGCACCCGTGAAATTCGTCATATACGCTTTAATTTATTCTCATCGCACCATCTCTCCTACTACGTCATAATATATCCAAACGAGCATTCTCTGGTGATAATCAACCGTGTGAGAAGTATGAAAAAAATAATAATACATATACGCTCAAAGTAGTCTTTTCACGAAAATAAGTATTTTAATACAATAATACATCCCATTTTACCGGAACAATCACAAGCCAAGCTACTGAGCATTTATTCAAAACTTACGACTTTGAAATCGTTCAATTTGTATAGTACTTTAAGGAGATGGCACGCATGCCACCTTTCAATCAAATAATTTTAGATATCTGATGGGTAAAGTGAATTCATGGGGTTATGTTTAGCAATATTGAAATTTTTTTGTCGCAACGCAGGTTTCATCATTTTTTATCGTACAGTGTGTAGAGGACTACGAAAAATCTAATTAAAATATGGTCTTTTTTTATAATCTGGTCCATCGACTCGGAAGGTAAATAAAAATAATCATCTTGAATTTGCAAATAAAGTCCTTCATAAACCCATGCAATTTTGGAAAAAAAGTAAGTACTCCAAATAACATTTTTTTCCAAAATCCTCCAGGTTTGTTTAACTTTTTTTCCTTTTAGTGCATTTAAAAGCAGTAAATTTCCTATTCCCCTAATTCTAAACTAACCCCTAATGAGGAAGTTCAACATTTTTGAAGTTGGTCCTAGTAGATAGATGTAAAAACCTAAAGCTGTATCTTTTCTGTATCCCATTCAAACGTATTGCGCAGGGTCGTCCTGGATGCAAAGCAGTTTTGGTCACGAAGGTTCCATCTCTCTCGTGCTCTCCCCGAAGATCGATTTTCCGAGGAACGACTCTCCTGAGATTCCACATGCAAATTGTACGTCTTGGAAGATTGGCATATTTTAAAGCATTCGTAACCCTCTTCGCCTCAGACTTATCGTGCGCAAGACTGCGGATACAACCAACGGATATTCAAATATTTCCAGGGTGTTCGGAACGTTAGTCCCTATGAACGTGTATTATGAATATTTTTTTTATAAAATTTCGTTGGTACATAACATTATTAATGTACGTGCTAATAAACCATCAAACGATTTTCCCCTTTTCATTGGTTTAGGACTATTAGGTGTGCAAGTAGAAACTCGGCTCTAAGTTGGTTACATGAAACAAAATACTTGAACGTATCCAATTCGGATTTGGATATGTGTATCGTGGCCATTGTAGTAGTTATATCAGTCGTTTTCAAGTAGTTATTTCCTGTGTATTAATTTTATAAAATGAATTTTAATAAGCAACATTTACGCCATTGCATTCTGTTATGAATAAAAAAGCTGCTCAAGCTATGGAATTCATTAATTCGACATTGGGTGAACATTCTGTGAGCTATTCAACAGTGAAAAAGTGGTTTGCAAGATTTCGTGATGGAAATTTCAGTCTTGAGGATGATCCGCGTCCAGGTGCAATCAAAAAATTTGAGGATAAAAAACTTCAAGTTTTACTGAATGAAAAATCCATGTCAAACTCAAGAGGAGATTGCAGAACATTTAGGAGTTACTCGCCAAACGATTTCACTTCGATTGCATGCATTGGGAAAAATACAGAAGGAAGGAAAATTACAAAAACGAAGGAATTGACAAAAAAGCCGAGTTTCTACTTGGACACCTAATAATTAATTATCCGTGATTTTCATATCGTCACAGTAGCCTAAGCCCTCAAAATATATTTAAATTTCTGCCAGCCGTTCTAATCCCCGAAAAATGCAGCTGAACGTATACAGCGTATGAATGTATTTGGTTATACCTGGAGCAGGTATAACCTATCTATTATATCATCTAAGCTCTTTCGTACCGTATGGGGTACTTCACCCTCCATCTGTATAACACAGCTGAGAAATGTATCACCAGGGATATAATACAACCTGGACGTTAAAGTCTGGTGGCATATTAGATACACACAACGACACACGTTGTGGTACAAATACACGTGTACATTTCCCGTAACATACGCGATGCATTATTCGCCTTTGCGTTATCTTCCAGCCGTTTGTCTAGCTCCAAATTTACCTTCTGGCCTCGAATTTCCAGAATTACCACATCTTTTGTCCCGCCGGTAAGATTTTTCAACATTCCAAACATGCACTTACCCCATGACAGAATTAATTTCCCACGTGGGATCCGAACATTTTTTCGTTGCATCCTGCCGTTCGTGTAAACCGGTATGCGCTGGTTTTCGTTCGAACCAATACTTGGATGGGTGGCCTCTGTGACGAATTCGCTACTGCTTCGGTTATCCAAGGTGGGAGTATTTACGAGCTTTCGATAAAGATTCATAAAAGTCACAACAGTAAAAAAATGTAACCTCCTTCATCAGGGGGTTTTCGGTAGTTTCCCTAGGCCCTCGTAAAATGCTGTGATCCGGCATTGAAAAACGAATGGCGAACTCTCTGAAGTCTGGGCCCAAAAAGTACAAATAGAAAAGCAAGAAAAATGCGCGGTCATGAGTAAAAAAAAAGTATTAAAATAAACGAGTGCGAATCGTGAAAATTTTAATCAACATTTCCGAGGGAGATAGCTGAAACTCTTGGATAGAGATTTTTCAACGATAAATTAATTTTACTGTAAAACAAAATCATTAGGCTCTGCTCCTTAGAAGTCTGGAAAGCCTTATGGCCGATTTTTCCTAAACAAATTAACGGGCTATAAGATAATCGGTTTTGAAGATTGGTATTGTTAAGTCAGTGTTGTACGTGTTCTCAAGGTACGTGATTCCTCTTTTAATATCGCTTCTAAGGAATCGTTCCCACGTCCTCTCCCGCCTCTTTCTCTCTCTCTCTCTCTCTTTTTCTATCTCAATTTAATCGCTTCCAGTCGTATAAAATAATGTTTTGAATTCCCTGGTTTCGTTCGAAATAAACTCGTGCTGGGTAGTGCGTTTTCGCGAGGTTTCACGATTACGTGAGAATCCTCTGAACAACAATAGTGAGGAGACAAGCGAGTAAACCGGCTGCGATAACCACGTCGTAAGGCGAGTTATGAATATTGAAATTCTCATTATTCCAGTCACCGGCAAGTGAGAAGGTGACAGAGATAGAGATAGAGAGGAAGAGAGAGAAAGAGAGAGAGTGAGAGCGTGGAAAAGGGTGAGTAGCGGGGAAATCTCGCGCGTGCATCGTCAGGTGATAATTTTAACTTTCCCAACTAGGCACAGCTCAATTATGAATGTATTCTCTACCATTAGACATTCAGCAACGGTATAACCCCGCGTCTCACTTCCTCAGCAGTCGTTTTGGACTCGTGCATTTAGCACGACCTCTCCCTTTCCTTCTCCCTCGACACGAGCACGAGATCCGTGTACATCTGTATATGCAGTACCACACATTCACACGTAGTGGGCCAATCGTCCGAAAATCTGGATCACTGCTGGCGGGCTCTTTCGAAATTCTGCGGTTTTCCAAATTTCACATCCGAACCACAGGGAACCATTATTTCCTTTCTTCCTGTGTACCCAAAACTATAGGAATATATGTATGCACGTTTTTTATTATTGACACTCGGGCTTGGGCAAAATTGTTAGATACCCACGTTACTATGGCCTGATTAAAAAATATTCTCACGGTAGAGAATTGAACAAGTTTAAAGCTTGCATCGTTGTAACGAAAGTTATTAAATTTACTTTGCTCGAATTTCATTTCACAAATACTCGTTTCAAAAAATATTAATTAGAAAAAAAATTAATTACAAAAAAGGCAAGTTGACCGACAAATTTATCAACGAATAGGCGGTTTTCTACGGTTAAGCTATCAAAAGGCATCCAGACAATATTTTTATCATGTACAATGCTTTACAGATCACTTTTTATTACAAGATTTTCGATTAGTAAAAATCCATAGCATTAGCGCTATCCCCAACTATTATCACTATATTAGTACTAATCGGTTCACAGAGTTGATGCGAAATATGTAAAATCGAAGCAGAAAAAACCTTCTACAAATTCAATCATAAAACGCCATTTCATGGAGATGAAAATAAACAGCCAATTCAAGATGATATGACGTCGAGTGGTTTGTCAGACAGGTATTTGGGTGATGAAACTCAAAACAACAACGAACGTTAGAATTGTACAATCGGGCGAATCGCCCTCAAACATTTTCACTGTGGCATACTACCCATAGAAATAGTCATTTATTTGACAGCCTGTATTTTCAATGAACGTTTCTTTCTGTATCGTCGTCAAATAAATGACAGTGAAAGAAGGCGTTGTTGGCGAGCAAACAAGGATATTCGTGGGTGAGTTGTACAAACGTTGGTAAAGACGACGACGTCGAGATCGGCGAGATGGAGCCTCGAAGCTACAAAAGGAACTCGAACAAAGCGCCCAAGTGAGAAAATGGCTCAAAACAAGTTTTTTGAAAGGGAGGATGGAATTTTGTATGATCCAGGTATAGCCGAGTAGCGCACAAATTCCGAACAAACTTGATACGTCTTCACAAACATCAAAAGTGTGTATCTCGAAATGGTTTTTTTTTTGCGATTGGTTGACATGATAGTTAGAGTACTATTGGATCGATCAGCATGACATTTTTCAGCACGTCGATCCAACGCCTTATTATCGTACAACAAAACAAAAAAGCTATTAATTATTTACTTTTTTTATTGCGGAGAAGTAGGCTGATTTTTCATGCGAAATTTATTCGTCATGTCATAGCTACATTTATACGAAGTGAAACGCCGTTTACTGTTTTGTCTTCAATCACTTGAAGGAACGTAAAAATGCCAACGCAGAGCCTCCGCGCGGTGCTATAGTCGAAGACGGGTGTCAGGCGTGTTTCAATATGAAAGTTATTGGTTAAAATCGTGTACTTACCTAAATCTCTATCTATATTATTATTATTATACATATAATAAAATGGTGGGAAAGTCAAAACTGTACATTGAATATTTTTTTAAAAGTATACTTGGGGTGTGATCGACAATCGATACCTAAGCCAAAAATATAGTTTTTAGAATTTTTGTCTGTTTGTATGTATATCCGGGATAAACTCAAAAAGTACTGCATGGATTTACTTCAAATTTGGCGCGAATATTATTAATAAGTCGGGTCAACATATAGGGTACATATTATCACGCTATCACCTACGGGGAACGAGCAGTGAATTTTTATTTCTTCAACGCATTCTGTCACAACTGCGTTCAGGCAGACGACGTCGCGGGTAGCAGCTAGTACATAATAAATGTGCAAAGTTTAAGGTTAATCGACCAGACGGTTTCGTCATTGAAAGATGTCAAACAAGGAGTATATTCAGCTGAAAAAAAGCGAATGTCGCTTACTTAAATGAGTGCAAGTACAATATAGATACTTAAATAATCGATCACCATTAAAAATGTAAAAAATTGACTTGGATTAGTGGGAAATTTACACTTCGCGAAATATCGGGCTCGTATCGGCAAATCAATAACTGACTACTCAATATTCAACCAGGTTTCGCCTTGCAATTTGGTAATCGATGATCGCCCCGTCAACATTAGTGCGAGCGTTAGTCGTTCGATTGGCAAATCCTACGTGAGGCGAGATCATACCCCAAGCAGGTTTCCCCATCGAACGATAACGGCCAATATTCGAACTAAACTTGGCAGGACGATCGTCGATTGTCCAATTGTAGGCCAATGCTCGGCTAGTATTGACCAGATACTTATTGGTTTATCGGCACAAGGTCAATGTTTGGCGGTGTGTAGATTCGCCAACCATTGACTTATCAGTACAAGGTTCCTCACCGAATGTTTCGAGTTGCAACGTTGGTTATGCCAGCTTCAAACTTCGACCAGTCAGTGATCACCTCCGATCATTCTACACTGCACGAAACGAGAATCGAGTACGTTAGAAAAAAAAAACAAATTCGCATTCGAAATCTTAAATTCGAAATCGAAATCGATCTTAACTCGAAATCTTGCATTCTTTTTTTAAAAAAAGCTTACAGTCAATAGTGAACATTGTTTTCTGAACCAAAAATATTATTAATACGTTGATTATTGAATAAATGATTGAATAAACATTTGTGTTTTATTTCAACATTAATTGTTTATTTTTGTACTTAAAAACAAATAAGGTGGGTCTTACATATGGGTCAAGTACCTTATAACAATTATTTTCTCACCGACGAAGGTCCCCTCCATGAATCATCACTCACAACCCTCGAAATCGTTCCTACCTTACATTTGATACGAAGATATCGAGCGTTATCACGATAAGTGAAATAATAAATTTGGTCAGATTTAATAACATATAGGTCGAGTCACGAACAGGTTTCGACGATTAATAGAGCATTGTAACCGGTTGATTCTTTGGGCGTTGAACGCGCCAACTTTTGCTGTACCTGCGGAACGTCACCCCGGAAACAATGCCATAATTACAAAATCGCGAACAACTGTGTTAAAGCGAATGGCGAAGTAATCACAACGCGCGTACCCTCCCGGGAGCTTTGGGCCGCGCGTGGTGTTCTCTGAGCTTTCCATCCACCCACTCTTCCTCGACCTTCTCCTCCCGCTTTTCCAGCTTATGGCTTTTTGTTGCGTCACTACCTATGTATATACGTCTAAATTCATTCGACTATTGCTATGTTTGCAAGTTTTAATAGCTTCGGACAATATTCTCGAAAAGCCATACGAAACACTTCGTTCACGATACATTGCATGTTTCGAGAGTTTTCACTGAGCAATTGCTTAAGCTGTTAAAAGCGAGCTCATTTTTTCACAAAATTAAAACGAGAAATCTGCTGAATGCCAAGACGATATATGTATTTTTAAGCTCTGCCTTAAGTGCGTCGAATTTCTAGAAAAAGGACATTTCCAGCGGCATAATTGCTGGAAATGTCCATTTAATAATAATCATTTTTATTCTCTCCATATGATTTCTTTTACTATATATTGAAATAATATTCTGACGGAAAAAACGTACGGTATTTTCGATCAGTTAAATAAAAAATATTTATCAATAAATGACTACCTCTTTTTGCGTCGAAAAATGAGATTTTTTATTAAAAAACCTCACTGTAACCCAAAAATCAATATTTCATAAATCTCTGCGTCGTTCTCTACCTTTAAACGTGGAGTTTGATTTTGTTTTCTTCCACATTTATATTTGAACCACTGCACTGTGTTTGTACAGCGCATCGAATTCGATGTGCATCGAAAAAATAGATCCAGTGTCCTCATTTTTAAATATTTATCGATCAAAATTTTTTGTTTAATATTTGAATATATATTTGATGACTTTCTACAATATTATTATTCTATCATCGTTTCTTCCATTCGAAAAAATTGCCAAATGAATGCTATTTTTAAGCTGTTACAGTCATATTGCCCCTCAATCATATATTTTCCATCTTTCTATTATTTCGTTTTTCATTTTCTCATTTTTTAATGAACTTGTATTCATTTCACAATTCTTCATTATTTCATTAATTTTAAATAATCCCGATGTATGTCATTTTTTTCATTACCTTAATACTCGATCGATGGAAAATCGGTTGTTCTTGAGTTTGAATTCACAGCGTATAATTTTCCACTGATGGTGATAATTCAACAGCAAAATACGTAGCGCAATTATGAATATCCTTAAATCCTCATCAATAGAGTTCACTTTAATTGCAGGCGGTCCCCTCCCTTCACATTGTTATTTTTTTTCGAAACGGTCAGGAAATGAAAATACTATTTGGGGCGATCTCCATTTTAATGAAAAAATTTTGCCCGTATGAAACTGGATAACATTTCGTGTGGATGGAATCCAATAAACGTCGTTGCGGTGACCGCACATCATCATGTCCATCGTGAGCTCGTAATTTTCCAAAATGCATGCGGGGGAACGAGTTCGATGATGCATTCGTGAATAAAACCAGGCTTCAACGAATAAAGAGGATTGAGCGTATGAAAGAAATAGTACAGAGCAGAATCGATCGATCAAGGCCCCCGATTCATCCACGATTTCGCTGTTCAATTCTTTTCAGGCCAATACAGACGCGATTTTCCGTAACCGTATTTCTTACTTTTGGCCTTTTTTCCTCATCGGTAACATATTTCATGGGGTTGATGCAGTCAACTGAAAAATTGGAATACAACGAAATGCGATGGCCTCTCGCGAATATGCCAATAATTTTGACCAATGTCAAACCGTCTGTGTGGTTTTCGTTACGGACAGTTGTGTCTTGGTGCGAAAAAAGGGGTAACAGAGAGAGAGAGAGAGAGAGAGAGAGATAGAAATTGTTGGAAAAGGTATCGGCGAGCGTAAAACCGAGTGGAACAGAGAAAAAAAATCCTCTCAAATCTACTGACTCTCTTTCTCCCTCTCGATGGAGTAAAGTCGCAGCGAGATTTTCAGTGTCCACGCGGACTCGTGCAACGATCCAGCAGCTTGTGAATTATTGCACAAAACATCATACACGGACCAATGAAAAATCGACAGCCTTCGACAATGGACCTCCACTCTCAATCGATAAAGAATGAAAAAGAATGTAAACCATTAGGTGTATGTGCCTAAAGGTCATTACGAAGACTTCTGAGTTCGAGGACTGTCCTGGAAGAATCCAGGTGAACTGAATATCAACATTCTGCTGATATAACGGATTCGAGTTATCTTTTCAGTGTGTATACCTTGCGTGTGTTAGCTCTCGGTGATGTTGAAACGATACTGCCACCTCACCATTGAACGAGGGGTGAAACGAATGGGGGATATCGATAAACCTTGTACCATTGATTCGCCTGAGAGTGCTTGTCGAACATTCCATTCTCGTCACATGCGTGTGTATTCTCTTTTTTTTTCATAGATTTCGGTGTGCATACGTCCGAAAATAAAAGTCAAAAAGTAGTCAAGTGGCTACTCGGACCACGTGTCGAATAGTTGGCGAAGCTAATCGGGTTTTCGCATCATCGTAATATCGAATTGACGGATACCACCATGCTACTCGCCGTAAAGACGGGATTTGATTTTTTTACTTTTTTAACGATTTTTTTTGCGGTATGGAAATTCTTTTTAGAGAAATCGGTCAGCATATATTTAAGTATGCAAACTTTTTCTTTGTCATTTTGATACAAAATGGCGGCAAGAGAGCGAATCTTCAAAATGGTCTTTTTAAAAAACACTTCTTGGACAGGATATATCTCTTGCAAAATATAACATCTCGTACAAACAAAACTAAACATGTTTTTAGTCTCATACTATTGGCTATAGACTTACGTAGGTATTATTATTTTTTATTTCGTCAAAATAGTGCCGTCCTAAAAAATAAATTGCATGTTCTACATAAAAAATAAGGTCAATAAATTTATAAAACGAAAAATCTATTTGTATTTCCTTCTCTACAAAAATAAAACCCTAAGTAATTCTATAACGGGCGTAATTCTGAAGCTACCGTCAAAATTTAAAACTGATCCATGCAACTGTATAGAAGTAATATGTTCAATTTGAAAAAGTGACGTTCCGAAGCGGAAAGATCGTTGACAGAGCATTCGAAAATTGTTGTTTTTACCATAAAGCCGAGTCCATATAATTTTTATGATATTATGGTTTGAGCCACAAAAGGAACGTTCTTTTGACAAAATCCTTTAGTTGCGTTAGTCATTGGACCTACATTACCTGAAAAGAGCCTTGAAGTGATGAAATCAATGAAAAATATTTCGAATTTATTTTTTGTAAGGAAATGCTGAAAAGTAAATGTGCAAATTTAATAGTTTGCATTCGAGACTTTGATAGAATGAATTCAGAGCAGTGTCGAAGGAGACCCGCGTATGGCGAACTGGCTTAATCAATTAACGTAATCCGCATCAATGAGAATTCCATTAATTCAGTCTAACACCGAATACTTGAAAATCGAACGATGAAATCAGTTTGGGCTTTGAGAAATCGCTGCATTCATCCTTCCACCTTCCTCCTCCATCTTTTTTCAAACAGAAAATTACCGAAACGTCATCGGGTTCAACGTTCAATTTTCGTAACCTCTTTTATCACTATCGGGGGCGTATCCTCCCCCCTCACTGTTTGGAAGAGTTTAGGTAGCTGGAAATCATTGAACTGTACGTTTCCGTAATAATGTCATTATGGTACGTCAAAAGAGGAAATGCGAGGATTGGCTGCCACGGATAAATAGAAAGAGAGAGAGAGAGAGAGGAGTGGGGAGAGGGGGACATTTATCAAAGTAAACCTATGCATAAAAGCCACGAATTGGTCATTATATTATATAGATAATTAATTATATAGATAATTTACCATGTACGGACAATTTTTCGATCGAAAAATACGGAGCAATAATTTGACAAAGAATGAGGCAGTTATTATTCGAACATAACTCAAATAGTCCTCAGGTAAATTGAATTATTAACTTGACAGAAAAATGGTCCATGTCTTCAGCTTTCTTTTAGGATCTCATTGTTTTTGGAAACTTCTCATTTTTACCAAGTCCGTCGGGCCGTCCGACAGAATCAGCAATTATCACAGCTCTTTTATAGCTGTAATGATTTGATCTGGAAATCCGAAAAGGACGTAATCGTGAAGTTATTCGTTTGAGCCATCCGTTGGATAACGAGGAACAAATAAGTTGACAAAGTTCTCGTGAGCAATGAAATTCTAATAGGATATCGCAATAACGTTTAATTTTTTTCACTGTTCCCACATGCCTTCATCTCTCAGCATCCCAAGGTAATTTCTATTTCGTCCTGTCGGAACCGAGCCATTTCTCTCGCGGCAAAAGTCCTGTCCAAGTGGGAATTTTTGGAGGCGACGTTATCCTCTCAGCAATTCAGCACTCCGCACTATTTCCATCCAATTGACATATGGGCCCTGAGTGGTGGCAAAGTTTGTGGTGCCTGCCGAAAAAAAAAATCCTAGCCCTGTAAATCATGGCGAGTTTTTTTTTGTTTGCTAGGCTCCATTTTGATCATCATCCGTATGTGACCGTAATCTCGGCTGGGTTTTTGAATGCGTGTGATCCGACACGTAAAGCCTCGTATACACGTAGATACACCAGAAAGGTCAGTATAAACCTCGAACAAATGTCGTTCCCGTTTCCAACTGTTCCGCAATGTTATTTTTGCGCTGAGGAGAGAAAGAGAGAGAGAGGGCGAGCGAGAGGAGAGCAGGCAGGATGAGGAGGAGGAGGTGGAAGCGAACAGAGGCAAACCACGGCTCCACATCTCCAGCCGGAATCCAATTACTCAAAATTGTCGTCCACCCCACGTACTCTATACAATATAACCAGTGCTCTGGGTGGATACCTGCAGTGGATATCTACACTACTCTGCCCCATTGTAAGCAACGTGTACATGTTTTCTGTTTTTTTTTTTAAACTTTTTTTTCAACTTTCCTCTCCGTCATTCTTTGTCATCTAACCTCTATTCTCACCATGTACACTGGCTTCTTTCACTTCTCCTTCCTCCACTGCTCGCATTCAAGATGTTATGGCCGAAGGCACTTCTCCATGTTCGCCGTGGTTTTTTATTAATTTTTTTTTGCTCTTTCTTGTTTCTCCATTTTGTGGGGTTGTGTAAAATGTTTAGAGTCCTCGAAAAATCTACGCGCAACCGCGACACAATAAAGGATTTACGACGGTTCCGACGGAGCAACCGTTTCGTCCATTTTCCAATGTCTCGGTTACACTCATATTTTACGCGAACCGTATCGCGATCGCTCTTTCTCTCTCTCTCTCTCACGTTCTCTTTGTCTCTCTCTCGCTCTCTTTACTACATCCGTAGAAGGTCACCCTCCAGCTTCCGTTGAAGGATGTTCCAGTCGTATCCCTCTCGTGAATCTCCCTCTCCTCCCTGCGTTGCTCCATCCTCCTGATGCCTTTGCCATACGACCGTAGGAGTCCCTCCAGCGCTCATCAACCTTCCTCTCATACCTAGCCTTTTTTTTCTCGGACGCGCACTTTGCGTTTTCCTCCTCCCCAAATACTCTCATCCTTCTGACCCTCTTCGAAAGCTCTTGGTCCCTCTCTCTCTCTCCCTCACACACTCTTTTTGTTTGTTTGTCATTCCGGGCGCTGCTGCTGCGTTACGTAGGCGCCACGCTTCGGCGAAACTACGTTCGTCTGGGCGCGCTGGAAAAACGGTCGGAGAAGGGAGAAACGAAGAGATTGACGAGGGAAATGGGGCAACGGTGAAAACACCTTCTCCCTCTTTTCTCCAACCCACAGAGTGGAAAAGCAGGCGGAACGACGAGAGGAATAGTAAGAGAGAGCGAGGGGGAGGGGGTTGAGGGGGGAGTGTCGCTGCGCGACTGCTGTGGGTGCTTTGCTGATGGCGATATGCGAGTGCCGACGCCAGGCCGACTCTGGGGGTGTCGTGTGAAGGAGCAGTTTTTGACCCGGTTTACAAAAATCTCGTTCCGCGGATCGATAACATCCCTCGCACCGATTTAGCTACGAGTTTATAAATATTTCTTTCAACTGCGATTTAAATCAACGCTGCTTGATAATTAAAACACTGTCGAATATTAATAAAAGTAGTAGTCTTTGACGATAGCATCTTGCAGTAGTAGCAATAAATTGGTAATGATATTAATAACAATAGAAGCAATGATAGTTTTGATAATAGACATTGTTATAATCATAGCTGCAGCAAGGATAGTAACAGTGGTAGCAGTATTAGCAGTTGTGGTAACAATAGCAACAACGGTCGGGGTAGCAGCACGACTACTTGCAGGAGTATTTATATTAGTAACACAAGACCCGTCAGTAGTGATAAAAGTATCAGCAGTCAGTGACAACAGCGTTATTAGCAATAGGAGTTCTGATAGAAATGGCAAGGACGGCGATGTTTATAATAATAACAACACAGAAACTTGCAAAAAATAATGATAGAGGTAGCAAAGAAAAATTGCAGTAATTATGTTTACTGGAAATAAAAAATACTCGAAGATTGTAAGATGTATGTAAAAGAATCCGGGTCAATAAGTACCAATGGCATATATTTCGTTCAATGCGTATATATAATAGAGTGTAAAACCTTATTTGCACAATGTTGGAGCTGACTTTGAGTTATTCGCCACTCTTTCCGTTCGTTAAATCCACTTGATGCCTTGCCCCACATCCGTATATTTCTCCTGGCCACTCTCGTTCCACGCCAGCACAAATTCGTGCACACGTTCGTGTGTTAGCCATGAACGATGTGAATAAAAATAGAAAAAAAAATAAACGTGTTTTTCCAAACGGAGAATTCTCGTTGATTTTTTTGTTCAATTCTCAGTGCGATAACCGAAAGTTCTCGTTTTCTTTTTCTCGATCCCCAATTGCGACAGACTGGGACACTAAGGGATTGGCGATGTCCTTTGACCTTTGGTTGAATATCGGTTCAGTCGATTGAACATCGAGAGACACGGTCGATCCACACCGGGTTTGTGACTGGATTTCGAATCTCACCATTAACCTCTGTGCTACCGATGGCTAAGGATTCCGGGCTCTCCCCGTTTACAGAGTTTCCCGACGTTGTTGAGTACGAGCGCCGAGATTGTTCCTGTCGCTCCATCACGAGCCTGACGTTCACCGTGCTCTTCCACCATCTGTACCACGGGGACACCTGATCCTGAAACATATTTCGAGAATTTACCAGCACTGGGGTCCGCGCACGAATACAGACACGCACGGACAAATTTCGTTGAAACTGAGAGAGTGATGATAACAGGTGTCATTAATCTAATCAACCGTATGCAAATCCTGTTTTATTGAATTCCGATGGACGTGCGAATAGTAAAAAGTCAATCGGAGAGAAAGGACAGCCGAGAGCGAATGTATATCAACGATCCCTGATTTTATCATGTAACCATGTAAAAAAACGGGAACAAATTAACTAAACAAGCTCTTGACGTCTTTTTGCGAAAACTCCAACAATTCTAGGCATTTCTCTGTACAAATTGGATACAATATCCTTAATAAATTAAACTATTAATTTGTGGCGGAAAAAAATCAATGTTTTCAATTTGTCAATGGTCTTTTCCCCTTAAAACCGGTCGTGACAAAAAAAATCTTTTTCGTAGTTTTCCAGAAAAGTTCTCAAACTGTATAATTACAGTCGGGTCTGAGGAGGTAGTCGAATCTGGTTCAATATTGATATAATACTGGATGCCAACATTAGATATTAACGTAGGACAATTAATGATGATCAGTGCTGGTCCACGGTCAGCAGTACGAGCCGGTGCCAACATTCAGATCACGGTCATTAACCGGTCCCATTCTGATATCTGCTTCATCCCGGATGCTGGACTTTGAAAAGACGGTCGGTTTTGAAATCGCAGGACCATCGTTTCACCGTTTTGCTAACATGGTTTCTCCATTATATCGCCCCAGACATCGACCGAATTGTTCTTGTTGCCAATTTTTTCATGACGTATTGTCTTGGAGAGTACACGAGCGTCAAGCTCATGAGTCCATACTCCAAAGATCTTATCAAGGAGAAGCTAAGAACGGAGGAAAGTAACAAAAGAAACAACCTTTCCTGTGTTCGAAGCTCAGAAGAGTGACAGTAACAAAGATGTGGAATGAGAGGGAGATCTCGTTATCCGTTATCGACGGGCGAATAAATTCGAAAAGGAAGCGCGGAAGGTGAAGGTAATTGAAACATCTTCTACCTCACTCTATCACATCCAAAGACAAAGATCCTGATTAACGACAAGACGGATGAGGAGAAACAGCGTAGACTATAGTCCACAGACGTTGTACCAAATGATTAAATTTACGTGTACGCTACCTCATCGTTTAATGATCAGCTGTGGTCACTTATTTATGTCAAATTGCGTGAGAATTTCCGTATACACTACCGCTCAAAAGTTTGGATACACCAGTCCATATTTTTTCCCGCACTTAAAGTTTGATAGCTCTGCCAAAAAAAAAATATATTCGAAAATCCAAAGCGGCATTTTGAAGAAGATATATCAGGCTTCAGTTTACTGTATTTTAATTTTTTTTTTCAATTTTTTTTCTACCCAGTACGGATTTTGGTACGTGGCCGTTTTTAGGCCTTTTTTCGACCCTCGCAAATCCGGCGCCGGTTCTAAGAAATTTTTTTAATTTTTTTTACTTGTAAAAACTTGAAAGGGCACACAGAAGCTCGATATTGCTTTTTTAAAAAATTTCTTGCGATTTTATTTTGGTGTAATATCGACTGTAATATCGACTGGTGTATCCAAACTTTTGAGCGGTAGTGTATGTAGGTTAAGTGGTGACCTAAGAACAAAGAGTAATCATGCGGATAGTTTGTTTGCCAATTAACCGAGAGAATAATTAACGTTCATCATGACATCTGGAACAACGCAACAACATGGAGAATCCAGGACAAGAATCGCTAATGAAAAAGGTACACGGATGTGCACATTAGGAATGTCGATGTCGTCGGTTTCGGTGCTGCACTTCAATGGCAAAGTACCCCGTTCGCTTCATCATTGCTCTTCCCAGCGTTTGACCGGCTCATCCGTCTTCAGCGGCTCCTTTTGTCCTGTTCTCTCTCGCCATCTTACGGAATAACCCTCTGTTCCCGTGGATCTGTTTGTCTCGCTCCTTTTGTATTTCGCAAAAGAGACTACTTCGTCCTCGCAGTCGATAATCCCTTCTGTCAGTCGATTCGTTGGCGGTGCTCCTTCTCGTCTTCCTCGTCGATTGCGAGCTACTCCTTTTCATCGTGCGATCACTCCTCCTGCAAGCGGTAATCGAAGCAACCGCAGCGAAAGGAACTATCGACTTTTCTGAAGAGAAATATCCCCACCGGGCAACAGCACCATCTTCCTTTCGCCTTTTTGCTCTTTCTTTATTTTCGGCTCACCGTCCCTCACCCTTTCTCTATTTCGCTCGCTCCGAAGCACCTTTTCAACATGCTCAAAAAAGGAGTCAGCGCGGTTATCGACGACGCACAATTTACACGTTACAAGTCCCTGATGGGTTGACGATTGTTCACTGAGATGTTCAAGTACCTATCGTAGCTGAGAAAACCTCTTGGACCTTTCTTCCATTTGGGTTGGGTACGAGTACCTTCTGACGCTATCAGACACACAGACCAACGAATATTCGAATAGCGTGATCAGATCCTTATATACATAAGAAAACTCCGGACATATTGACCGCTCAGTTTATCTATAACCTTCTTTTCGTTGCTTGATGACTACTTATTCATACCCTATACATCGATGGTTATGGATCGGAGATTTGTCTGCTTATCTATTATTTGCTTGCCAATGATCAGCGACTTATGGCTATACTGCTAATGATCTATGACGTCTGGATCACAAACCCATCTACCAAAAATGTCCATCTGGTTGGATAGCAAATTTACAGCAGGGCTATAGGTCTGTATACAGTATATGTTCTAATGCCTCTAATTCCAACGCTAAAACAATTCGAGCAAATAGGTTAGGAAGAACCATGCAGCAATTTGATGCGTTGAGGAATTTGAACGATGTAGCTTAATCGACCTTGTAGTACGGAACCGCGTACCAACTGCGAGCTTCGCGGTTGGTACGTTGACTAGAAGTGTGCACGTCTGTACACGATCGTCATTATGTATCCGCACCGGTTAAACACACTCGCGCCTTATGAATCCTCAGTATGAGTTTATGCTGGGTTGGCTGGTGTTCCGGAGTTTCGTACGGAAATTCGCCGCAAGCATCAACCGAGAGTCACCGAAATATTTGGCGCTATCCCGGTACTGTGTTGCGGTTGTGCAATTCGACGCAGTGGCAGAAACAGCGGTTACCCCGTTATTGCCGTAAACTGTGATGATCGCTTGGAGAAGACGAGATCTCTGGTAGGAAGTCAGGAGGCACACGTGCATTCCTTGATCGTACATTCTTATACATGGGGTTCTCAAAGGAATATCCGTCAGAATTCATGCAGGATGGTCAGGATTTAAACAATCAAGCAGATCAAAAGGACATTACGTGGTGAATTTATAGGACAATGTCTCTTCTTGGATGACATCTGTCACGATTTATATATCGATGAAATTTCCTCAAATGTGTGATGACATTGAAGCATTTTTCGTCATCACACATTTGAGCCAATTGTTCCATTCGTTCATCTGTTACCTCAATGTATCCACAACTTTCTTTATTATTGCAATCGGTTAGTTCCTGGATGAAACTGAACAAGGCAGTTTTTAGTTTAACAAGTTTCTATTCGGGATTTTTGTTCAAAGTCTTCTAGCAGCACTTGAACATACGTGGTTCAAGTGATAGTAGAAAATTGATAGAATCGTACTCCAATGCGTGATACAAAACGGACTTGGCAACTTCTTTCGATTCCTCTACGCTTTCCTGGCATTACAGAGTTCAAATTCGGAACACCCGGTACATCTGCACGGATTCTCATCTAGGGACATAGCTCGAGCAAGATTACGGCATCTTACGACGCAAATAGTAACCTCAAGGGTGCGTCCGGGGATGACTCCCGAGAATTCGGATGATTACAGGGCGTTACGTGCTTTTGAAACTTGCTACACCTCACCGGGACATTTATACGGTTCTACGGACCGTTCTCCTTCAAATTGTTCGCTGAAGATTCTGAACTTTTCTTCAGAATTGTCACGAGTAGATTTAGCACAAAGGGGCGTAAAAGATTGACCTAAACGCATCGCTTGGAATTCGATTCTTCACTGAAACGACCCGATGGGAAGCATTGGATGATTTCTTCGACCATACGCGTTGGGATTCTAGCTAATATTTTGTTGGATCGGCGCTCAACGGCGAAGAAATTTATGAGCAAAATTCTTCGATGAAGATAAACTGAGCACGATTCCGAACGAACCCGGCCCCCTCCACCGATATAGCTAAAACTTTGCACAGATCTTTCTATTAATATTTTATGACAACTCCTAATCAGATTTTCGGCGACGCGGAACAAACTTCGAGATATCGATTTTTTAATTTTTAAGTATGGTTTCTAACAGCCCTCCCGCTCCGATCGAGTTGAAATTTTGCACAAACCTTGCATCTAATATTCTGAGAGATTCTCTAGAAGATTTTTTAGCGATCGGCAGTAATTTTGGAGATAAGAAGTATTAAAATTAATTGTTTCAACGTTTGCGAGGATATTTCTATCACCTGTCGCTGTCAATCGATACCCCACTTCTCCGGCATCATCGGACGATGCTCGTCCGTACGTCTATATCGCTCGCTACGTCAGATGGATTTATTGGGTTCATTAGGTTTGTTTGAATTTGTTTATTACAGTAGGGGCGCCGTAAAATAATAAATATTCAATATTTGATTTTTCAAAAACGATCGCTCGTCGCCAATAATGATATTAAAGATTCTCTTAGAATATTAAAAGGCAGATCTCATGCGTTCGGGAAATGAGGATGGGAGTGGTTCAAAACCTCAGCTCAAGTTTTTCTATGTTGGTGCGAAATCCTTCTCTATCCTCTAAACTCTATACATATTAAAAATCTTTTATAAAATGGACCCTCGCATAAAACTTTTCAAACTATTTTTCAGGCAAATCTAATCGGACGAAATAGGAATTTTTTCGGACGTCAAAAAGACACGCTTCGTCACGATCAGTTGTCAATGATTGACCGCTCAAAAGTACATTGTACTGTGCTCCATTGTGTAGAATTTTGACCCCCCGCCTGGCTCGTTATACAAAATTTCACGTTTCCACGCCTTTGACCTCCCCTTCGCCTTTGTTCGAGTACTAAACAGTCGTGCCTTCACAACGATGCGCCGAGGCTTCATTGTTGTGGCGTTCGCGATTGCGAATGCGCAAACACAATGAGGCGCCTTCACCCCCTTCCATCATACGTCGTACCCAATGAACATGTTGTTCGCGAGAACAAGACGAGGGCACTTTTCAGTAACGTCGTACAAGCGTATGCACTTATTCGTCTTCGTGGTACAAACGAACCTCTTTCGTATGTGGGTTTATAGACAGGAAGAGGAGAAGAACTGGGTGTTCTCGGAGCTGGTGCCTTTGAATTTGACCGGATTTTCAAGTGATGTGGTAGCTGTCTCGGTTCAGATACGACGAACAAAATGTAAACATGCCTCAGCGAATACGCCCCTCGTCACCGTGCACTAATCACATTTGGTTTCCACACGCGGTATAATTTTGCCTTTTCACCTCTCTTCTTTAACGTTGCATAATTCTTTTAACAAAATCCGAAGAAATGATCGTATGATTTGTCATATATTTACTGTTTCACGATATACGTCATCTTTATAAATATTTGTACATTAAAATAAAACAGTAGAGTGTCATCGCTGTTTTCACAAATTTAAGTAGCAAATAAATAGAAACCGTTTTTGTTATAAAAAAAAATGACTGTCTTCTTAACCATCAAAAGCAATTGGCGATTCGTCAGTTTTTTTCTATTATGAAAGAGCAAATATATGAAATTGTTTTTGTTCACGTCAGTGCGATAAGTGGCAATTACCTTTGCGAGTAAAAAGACCGTGGTTACATAACCGAGAACGACGATGGTTAGGAATAACGATATCGACCCTCTAGTCCACAATCTTGAGACACCGATCTTCCGGCCCTCGATTACGAAGTAGCGCATCCCTACAACAGTTTTCCATTCTGACAATCAATTTGCAACGACTCATGAGTAATTTATTCCAACTGCTCCAAAGACCAATCGGCTCAGATAAGTATAATACATTCAGCACTAAATAGTGATACTTAGAGCGATGTGTTCTGCCCTCGTTAACACGACTTGTATTGAAAACATTGCGCTTGGGTTCCCAGAAAGTTCACCCTGGGTTCGTAACACAATACTTTAAACAAAATTTCGAGAAGGCTCCATCGCTGATAATTCTGAAATTTTGCACATACTTTAATATCTCAAAAGACCTTCTAAAACGATTTTTAACGATACGTCATAGTTTCGAAATAACGATTTTTGAAATTATTTTTTTTTCTCATCGTATTCCTACTATATCTATACAGCTAACAGGTATAAGTTGGGTTATCTCTATGCACATATTGTTGCGTATCGCATCCCGCAACGTATAATCAACAATCCGAGAAATATTTAGATATTAAATTATATTATTAAGATACGAATTTACCAGTGCAACCCT
>JAPYZJ010000925.1:0-33580 GCA_030522765.1 Ophioninae sp. B BG-2022a
TTTTCAAAACAAGTTTCAAACCTCTTATTCAATATTTATTTTATAGCCACGGATATATGCTTCCAAAAAAAACATATATTGAAATACAAATATATTATTTTAAACAATAGAAATATAAATCTGATCCTACTTCCTCGTTATCGCCACAAAACTCGAAGTTTACAATCCTCGATCTGACAGTTTTAACGTACCTACCCTCCAATATTAGTGATTCATTATTACTGTTGCATGTCTTCTTACCAACAACGGTCAAATAATTATGTTTGTTATAAAAAAATTAATAGCTACCTTAATTTTTAGCGCTGTACCTGATAAGGTACAGCAGCGCCAAATGGATTAATTTGCTTAACAATATAATAAAGATCAGGTAATTACATTATTTAATATAATTACGCAAATAAAATAAACATTATGATGCAATGTAGTCATAAAATACAAAACAGCAGCGCAAGCCATAGAGTCATACATGGTACTATCGAATCGAAGGTTTTTGAGACATTACGTGAACGCAATTGCGATTGAATTCATCACCAGTGCATCCAAACGCGTCGAACTGCTTCACGGTCCGATTATGCGTGAAGGACGAGATTGAGACTGCGATGCACGCGAAAAATCCAATTTCTCTCCAACGGGCCATAATTCGCCGATTAACACGATTACGATTCACGATCACTCTTCGTTGCAAATGCATTCGGCGCACGCGTATCCCCGTTAATATTTCTGGTGCATAAAGTTGCAACGCCGAAGAAATTGCATGGTGGACCTTCAAGTTTTGCGAGCTGCGAGTGGTATCCTGCGTTCATCGCCGACAGTCCGGATTGCTGCGAATTAAGGTCAATGCCTCGATATTTATGCAAGTCCGCGGAATCACGAGCGTGTTTCAATAGGAGCCACCTCGCGCGCATATTTAATCATTCCGAGTAGCCACAACTTCGGAAAGAGATGGTAAACCGGGTGAGCTTGAGTCGTTTGAATACGAGGACCGAACGTGTCAAGCTTAGTATGCAACGTCACTTTTGCCCACAGCGGCCCAACTTTTCCACAAATTCATAAGTGCAGCGTAAAGTCGTTAGCGATGGGCGTTCTTCTTCATTACTGAGAAATATTCATAGGGTCTTGGCTCGAGAAGACTTTTGCTTATCCCGAGATAAATTGACGATGAAACTTCAGGTCGGCGAAGGTCCGGAGTTATTAAAACTCTCATCTATACCAGTTTTAATATATGCGCGAACCTTGTTATCATTATCGTCGTAATAATAATTATTTATTTATTCACTTATTTCTGTATTTTACTCTAATGTATGACATCGCTTTTTAAAACTGTTAAAGATATCCCTTTCATAATCCACTTCACTTCTGTCGTTCGGTCGTCTGAAATTCGTTTAGTACTTTTTTTTTATAACGTATCCAGTTCCCTAAATATTTTTCTTCAGCCTCCTGCGAGCAACAAACTCTACCATTTTGTTTTAACAATTATTTATTTTTTTATTTACTTACAGCACGCCCTCAGGATACCAAAGAAAATATAATTTGAAAATATGATTTTAACAAAGAAAAATATAATTAGTGTAAATGTTATAATTATTCTTTAATAGGCACGACTTATTAGCATTATGATCGACATAACAATAGAAATTATTTATCTGCTTCTTGTAAATTATTTACCTAGTTTTTACCTAGGATAGATCCATTACTAATATTTACCTTGTTTTTCGTCAATATTATTATAAAATATTGCACGAGTAGTACATTTTGCAAAAATTGTCCACCGATCTAAAAAATGCCCAATGATATTCCGATTTTGCAACGTTTGAACAATATCGTATATTTCCAAATGATCAATTATGAACTCAGGGAACAAATGTTCTACGAACTTTTTCTTGTTGCTGTGCTAACATGAGAAAAAAAATCGGGCAAATGCGAGTTTGACTAGCTAACCGAGAATTCCGTATAAAATTTGTAAGTACATATTATAAATAGTTCAGAAATCCAGTTTCGCAGTTTTTTCCGAGTTTTTAAAAGATTTAATTACAAATGTATAATTTCTAGATTTTTCTCTATAGTTGTAGTATAAGACGTAATTACTTGCCAAATTTCATAGTTCAACGGAATATACTTTACTTCTTTTCAATCACGTTTTTTTTGCTAAATTGACAGAACTATTCTTAAAAACTATCAGGAACTATGTAACTCGATTGCATGCCAAAATTTCAGCCCTCCCCCCAGAAATGCAAATTTTTTCGTACACTTCTTTCGGTTCACGAAAATGATATCGCAAATAAAAAAAAACGATTATTGTGATAGCACCGGAAATGTATTTTTTTCAAGATTTGACCTGCCGAAGTTCCGATGTTGCACGGAACAGTCATGTAAAGTGGATGACTTTGAAATTTCATTGAGAAATACGTATTTAATATTACACCACGTGCGGTGATTGACACTCCAAGCGAGATAAGTTTGCATTTTGCCTGAGCCCAGTATTTCGTCTTTGTGTACAATTACGAAATTCACAAATTTGCTGACTACGCAAATTGAAAATTCAATCACTCGACGTACACGAGTGGCAGAAAGTGCAACGAAAATTGGCGAGTTCACATACGACGAATCGTTACTCGTGAGCATCGGATAAAATATTCGGTTAAAAATCACGCGATAAAAATTTCAAAGTGAGAATCTTCATGAAGTTCGCGAAGTTCGTGAGGACGATTTTTTGTCTTGCTTCGGCGATCACTGTCGTCGGAGGTTTTGCGGATGACATGATGAGCAAAATTCGCCGTTTGCCACCTGACATATCCAAACACTTGAACGACTACTGGTACTTTTATAAGGTACGATCACCATTCCTTTTTCGCTTGTCGATCAAATATATTTTCAGGGTAGACGTAACCTCCAAAATTTTCAGAAGGAATGAAACTTCGATTTTATGACACACGAAGTCAATTGTCTCACTGGCTTTTATTTTTTTCAGCTTCAATAGCCACTTTGAAAATTTAGCATGTAGCATTTCATAAAAATGTAAACCTATTTTTCGTTCGAAATATGTCAAATTACGAGCTACGAAAGAATTGGAGAAAATATTTCAGCAAACGATCGTAAATTCTTTCAACAAATCGTTTTATATTATTTTTGCTATAAATCATTATATTTTAATAAAACAGGATCGAAGTTTCATTTCGGGAGAACCATTTACAACCAAATTAATTTCTTCGTTTTTGCCATCACATTATTTCCGCGCACAGGCGAATCACAACAAGACTTATACGGGAAAATGCGAATTTCGCAAGCGGTTGGCATGGGAGCAGAACATAATGAAGATATATCAACATAATTTGCTGGCAGCTGCCGGTCATCACAGTTACACACTGCGCGACAATCATTTGTCCGATCTCAGCACGAAACAGTATATTCGCCAATTGGTGCGTAATTTGTATCCGTCTGTAGATACGTGCAATATGACATAATCGTCGTGATTGAATCCTGGAAAGAACCGAACCTCGTTCCTTGACACTCGATATCCCATCGCTTTTACTCGTCTCATTTATCTTATTATAATTATTAGTTTTTATTACTATTATTATTATTATTATTATTATTGTTGTTGTCGTTGTTTTTACAATCACGACCATTATTATTATTATTATTATTATTATTATTATCATTACTATCATTATTATTGTTAACATTATTATCACCATTATCACAATCTACTTTTATGACTATTATGTTATCTCTATTTTTGTTTAACATATTATGTATTGTTGAAATATTTTGCCCGTATATTTTTAATCATATCATATTATCTTCGGAATAACTTCATTTTCTTTATAATTATTTTTTCCTTTATCATAGCGTTGACTTTCCTTCATCATTTTTATCCCGATCTTGACTCATGACAACAATGTTTCATAATTTCCTAAAAATTGATTCGATTCAATTTGATTTCTAAAGTATGATTAAAATCAGGTGAAGCTTATGCCGAGTCGTCGCCGCCGCGTAACCGCTAATCCACTGGTGGCCGCGGTCCTTCACGACCCTCGGACAGTTCCGACGCATCTCGATTGGCGAGAAAAGGGCTTTGTGACGGAGCCTGTTAATCAACGAGATTGTGGAAGCTGTTATGCTTATTCAATAACGGGGAGCATCGAGGGTCAGATATTTAAGGAAACTGGTTCGATGATGCCACTCAGCGCGCAACAATTGATCGACTGTAGCACGAGCACCGGAAACGTTGGATGCGCCGGTGGTTCGCTCAGGAACACCCTTCGGTACCTCGAAAAGTCACGAGGACTTATGGCACGTGCTAATTATCCCTACAAAGCCAAGGTTAGCTCAGTAGTTTTTTCAAAATAAAAAACCGTACACGGACCGAATTTATTTTCAAAAAAGCACCCTCAAAAAGCTGCGAGAAAGAAATTTCGGAATATCTAATATTTTTCGACAGGAAGGTAGATGCAGGTTTCAGGAAGATTTGAGCGTTGTCAATATTACGTCCTGGGCCATCCTGCCGGCTCGTGATGAGAGAGCACTCGAAGCAGCAGTTGCTACGATCGGACCGATCGCCGCTTCGATCAACGCCAGCCCTAAGACTTTTCAGCTGTACCAGTAAGTCGAAAATCGATTTAGATTACTCGAATCATGTGGAACTCACAAGATTTGTCACGGACTTTGAACTATCAATTCCTGTATCAAATTATGTATTTATAAATTGAGCTACTTGAAAGGTGGTGAAAAACGTAACTGACATTTTCTTAATCAAAATCTTTAATGAAACGGGAAATCATTAGAAAGTCTTGTTGAAATACAAAAATGTAGCGACCAAAACAAACCCAAACAACCTCGTAACTTATGGAAATTATTCAGGTTGTTTGGGTTTGTTTAGGTATATTCTGAAATTAAAATGGAATTAAAATGTTACTAGTGGTAACTTATTAAAGTAATTTATAGGAAAAAAATAATTTCCCGCCAAAATTAAGGTGGAGCCCTACTTCTGCATAATTACCTTCATTTATGTTAATTTAAACATCACGAACCCAACGTCGAAATAATTTTAGAGCTTCGTTGTTTCATCTTATTTTTCATAATACCGTTGCACATAATTACATCCATGTCAAAATCGAAGGGGACGAAGTTGTTCGATTGAAATGTGCGCTCTGGGGCTGTCATTTGCAACGAATATCAATGTGGATGCTAGTCACTCGAGATTACTCGATAATCTCAACATGGATAACATTATTCGTGCTTAAACACTGAATCCACCAGGATAACGTTTTTCCAATAATTCTGATGGGCAAATTGTTTGATTTATTTTTTTTTAGCGAAGGAGTTTACGACGATCCGAACTGTAGTTCAGATCTCGTTAATCACGCGATGCTGATCGTTGGTTACACGCCCACAGAATGGATCTTGAAGAATTGGTGGGGTGAGAGCTGGGGTGAAGGTGGCTACATGAGACTGCGAAAGAATAAGAATCGTTGCGGGGTTGCAAATTACGCGTCATACGCGAGGGTGTGACAGAAGGAGACCTCAAATAAAAAACATATTTCCGGTCGATGGATAATTCTGACATATTTGGAATGCAACGAAAACTATTTTATTTTTATTTTTATTATCTCAATTCTTTTTAACTCTGAGTAGTCAGAGAAGAAATTTATCATAGTCGAACTGGATCGATTCTACCCAGTTTTCGAAAAAAAAACTTCGTGAAAAAACGGCCTGTCCATTGTGGTTGAAAAAATGACAAAACGTGCTTTGAACATTGTAGATAATGCACGAAACATCAAAGTATGCAAAAAACAAATGGCAACATGATTTAAAAAATCATAAAGAAACTAATGCACGAATAAAAATGAATTTTTTACTTAAAAGATCCTAAGTATGTCAATCTTTTTACATCGATACCTAAAATTTGTACATTTCGTTATATCGCCACCTAAAATTCTGAGACACAGTAGCGCTATAGAAAAGTTTCTAAATGTATATGATATTTTTATAATTATCAATTAATAAAATTGTGACGATTTATAGTTAATATTAGTAAAATCTGATTTTGATTATAATAATATTCTATTATCCGAATGTCGAAGGTTGGTTTTGATGATTCGATTCACATCGAACGTCATCACCGTTGAGACGTGAAAACCGTAACGATTCCCAATCGACAGCGGAATGTTCGACGCGAAAGACCGTCCGAGGGAAGTAGGCTATATATTTCCGGTGCAAGCGCTGTGTAAGCGTAAATTTACGGTGTGACGTTCTGACAAGGTGCGCGAAACAGTTGACACATATTTGTACAGGCTACTTCAAAATATGTGAACGCAAAATACCAATAAACTCAAAGAATACTTCAGCACATACGTGGGAGAGTTATGAGGTATTTAACTCCCTGTCGAAAGAAAAATTGTAAATCTACAGGGCGGCTCAAAAAGTGAAAAGTAAAGTCACATTACCTTTTTTTTCTCGTCGAAAGAAATTTTTTTTCGCAAATGTTGCATTCTTGTTCTGTACTTTTTACTTATGCCTTAACGTCATAAAGTCATAGTCATGTTCAGTAAAAAATTTTAAAAAATCAATTGAAAACGAATGTGTCTTGAAATTTGTTTAAAGAATATTCATACTAGTCTCAATAATCATCATATTCCCTTGACAAGTATATATACGGAAGAAAGAAGTGCATGCACCATAGAGAAAAAATAAATAATATCCCAGAAAACAAAGAATTGTAAAAATGAAATAAGATATTTTCTTCAACTTTGAAAGACCAAAAACCATTTGAAAAGTGATTCGAACTCGAAACATTCTTTCTGAGCGTTACTTCTGGAGTCACTCTTCAACAATTCATGATCTTGTCATACAAAATGAATTACATAACATAAAGGAGTAAAAAATAATTATTAGACCCCTCATTTGCAATAAAACACACATGCAATAATAAATTATAAGCTTCTCAAATATCGATGTTGATTTCACTGACATAAATTTACTAATCTTCGTGTCTTCTTCCAATAACCACCATTAAGAAGAAATATCTTTCCATAATCAGTGTATCCCAAAAAAAATTCAATTAAAAAAGCCGATTGTAATCATGTACGTACTCCACATAATATTTCTATTAAAAAATTAATGAATAAAAATTGATTTGAAGTTTTATTCTCGTGTATCAATTTTTTCGATTTACGACGCAAAATCTAAGCAAAGGAAAAATAAAAAAAATACTTTTGCCATATTATGTCGAACTTCATCACCGTGATTTCTAAATGGCCCTGTACTTCGATGCACCTGTGTACATGTATACGAAGCAAAACGACGTAACGGTCGACGTAATATGCAATTCGATTATATAGTGCGTGAGCGCGCAAGAAGGTGGTCCGCGGGAATGATGGTGACGGCGATGGCGCCGGGGGGAGGGGTAGAGCTGCGCGTGCATTTATATTTTGACGACATTGTCGAGGTGCGCAGTCGGTGTAACAACATCACTCACGGCTGTTCAGAAATATAAACAGTATATATAGGTGCCTGAATACAGCTGTAAACCGTAGCGATAGTTCATAAACAGGGACGAGTGTGTAAAACGGCAAAACACTTGATGGTCCCACTTGTGTAAATATTCCATATAAGGGACATTTCACTTCTTTCGAAATGGCCATTCTCGTTCACGGAGTCATCATTATTCGGGCTTGGGCGCGGAATGTTGTTTTTATAAAACGCAGGTTCTGCTTATTTCTTATGGTAAAAAAGATTCATTGTTACGGGAAAAGCCGACACTGCGATTTTTGGGAAAATTTCTTGCATCATATTTCGAACTGGTAAAGAGAGGATCACGTTGAGATATGGGGTTGGGGTTGATATTAGGAGACAAAAAAAATCTCATTTTTCTTTGCCTCCCAATTGTTGTTTATTCTGTACTTTTATTATTCTAAAAACGTACGGAATTGTTAAAATATAATATATATTACTATCGAACAAATCATTTTCCAAAAGGTCAAAATGCAAATAGAATTTAATCAAATATTGATAACAGGCCATTCTCTTGATTATAGACATAAGTGCCCTATATTTATTTTCATTAAAACCCATATTTCTTATTAATAGAAATTTTGGAACTAGATTAATTTTGCAATGTTAGTTCCAAAAAAAAATGTGTATGTGATGTTGATGACGTAAGAATGCAAAAAAAGTGGGTCATCTAAAGAAAAACAAATGATTTATCTGTCCAAAGGTACAAATGTCAACGTTAACCTGCAAATGTTTCTAAAATCATCGGTATCATAACATCGTTATATTTCAAGTAGCATTTGTAGGCCAATACTCAGATGGGAGACCTGGACGGTATTAATACCGATTTTTTGTGGAAACACGACCGAAAAGTGGAAACAGATTGTACCCACTTCTCCGAAGCTGTTGTCAATTGAACAAACTCACTGGTTATTATTATGAATAAATATAAAACAAAGCCAAAATATCGTTGGGTCAATTGTGACAAAATTCATTAAATATTAAAAATTAACATTTTATATGAACCAGCAGTTCAAAATTGGGTAAAGATCGACCGGACCAAAAAAAATGTCCTAAATGTACATCGCTGTTAAGGAAGTAACCCAAAGTAGATCGCTGACCATTGAAAGATAAGTACTTTTGTTTTGAAAGGAATGACTCGTACGACGTGTAAATTTTGATATATCAACGAGACATGTATTCTCGGCGACAACCGGGGAACGTCGGAGATTGTGCCAAGTGGAAGAGTGAGAAACTTGCTGCAAATGTCTTCCGTGTGTCTACCCCTCGAATGCGCTCCAACTCTATAGCTGGCCGTCCTTTGCTTTCATTGTTTCCCCATATGGGATGTCACTTATTGTTTTCCGCGCGAAAGACGTTGCACAGCTGGTAATGGCACGTAATTTCGTTGAAACGTCATTTATACCACCACGGAGCGTATATCTGAAGCACAAGGGTGAAAAATTGTCCAGTCCGGTTTGCCAGCCGATAGGCAAAAAATAAGATATTCTACTATGGACTAATTGGTATTCTGATATAATATGAGGATTTTCGAAAGAACTTTCGGATAAAAACTGGACATTTTTGCTAATGGTGATCTCTAAGAAATTCACGCGATCTATGTCCATGGATGAGGATGGATGAAGAAATGGGTGTGTTATCAGTCGTTTCTTAAAATCGTTTCTCCAGGAATGAAGAACTTGGAAAGTATCGTTAAATAAAAATTAATCAATTAATTAATAGTTGTAATTTGGTTTATTTATTATTCTTCATTTCTCCACTTTTTATAATCATTCGATTCGTTATCAGTCGAAAGATAAATTGTCGAATAATGAAATCTTCGTTATTTCAAGAATTGAGAATTCCATCGTTTCGCCATTCTAGTCGTTCTACATTTGGCCGTTTCGACATTTTGACACCCACGCCGTAATGCACGTATTCACGTTGACAGGATACGAAACCATAGACGTCACCGCAACGGGAAAGTCCTTGCCGCGACTCCGCGGTGGAAACAGAAAAGCTGACAAAATCAAATGCGTTAGAAAAGTTTCGTCAAGCGCGTCATCTAAATTAGTGTTTCAAGCGGGAAACTGTACGAAACGTGATTAGCGGATTGTCGCGAGAGCACTCATGGACTAAGCCCGAATTTGCGACAGGAACGAGGAAAAAGGAGCGAAAGAATACGCGAGGCTTTCAGTAGTCGAGAAATTTAATTAGCGACCTAGATAGGGAAAACGAAGGAGTGAAAGGACGGAAAAAATATATGTGTAGCGAGAAGATTAGCGTGTAGGGGATCTGCCGAAACAAGTGGAAACAAAAATGTCCACGTGTGTATATGTGGGTATAAAATTTTGTGCGGCTGTTAATCAGCACGAGTGGCTGCTTTGAGGACAGTGCTTGAAGTCAAAAGACCCCAAAATAATGGTTTCGTGATGTACAGGGTGATTCACAATTATTTGAGGCTCCTTTGTCGCGCATATAGGGTGTATCATTCTAAATAAAAAATCGATTTTTTCTGTATATATTTTTTCAGGAAATCTCCCACCATCTGACTCTATTCACACATTTCAACATATTTCTTCCCTGTTCCAATATGCCACCAGAACGAAGTTGGGAAGGAAACACGAACTTCGATCGACCAGAAGGCTCGAAATTCCGAATTTTTTAAATTTTGAAACTACAAATTTCCTAAACTTACGCCAGCAAAAGGTTCACGAAATTTGTTTGGGTTCGTTAGTTTGATTTTAAACCCTTGATTTTAAACAAACCCAAACAAAATTTGTAGTTTCGGAATATTGAAATTCGGGATTTTGAGCCTTCTGGTCATTCGAAGTTCTGGTTTCCAACCCCACCTCGCTAGAACCTTATCCCCGTTGTAGTCACAGTCGACCTACGCTACACTTATACTCTGAAGAATTCGTCTTCAAAAAGACATTCCAAAATTTTCAAAATTTGAAAAGTTGTAGAAATTTGCGAGCGGCTGTATGGTGAGACAGGACCAGCGCAAATTGAACTTTCGAAGCTTCTAAGCAAGCTAGAATTACTCGCAAAGATTCAGCAACGACTTTCAGAAAATGATTATTTCTGAAACCCGTTCATTTCGAAGTCGCGGAAGACACGCTGTACGTGGCAGGAATCGGTAATTCTTGCCACGATGTAAAGTACAACACACCATCATTAGACTTGGGTAGTTGCGTTTTTCTCGAAACAATTTTTTTCCGTTGTTTAACATAAAGTCTCAAATTTAACTCAACTGATTGATGTTAAATTTTGTATGACTGTTCACTGTTTATCTCTCCAACTTTCCTATCTCGAGCATTCGAGATTACCATGTTTATTACTCTTAAAAATCAAAAACTTAAAAAAACAGACCTAAAAATGCATATACGTTCAGACAATCACCACTATTTTCATTTCTTTGTACTTGCCATATTTACATTTTTTTACAATCAAGAAATTTCTTTTCATTTTTACTTCAGATGAATAAGAGCTTTGCAATAATCTTAACCACGTTAATCCTTAATTTTTAACCATAACTAGTTACACAGGGTTATAACTTTCAGAATTTTTAATTTTTTTGCAGCAAAAATTTATTGTAAGTTCTTGGAACATGGATATAAAAAATATAGAAAAATGAAGAATAAAATTAATTGTTTACTAATATTAATACCCAAGAACAACTCGATATTCAGGGCTCTAAACTAGATTCTTTGAACTCGACAGGACTTTGAATTCGAGTAAGTTATTAATAATAATTTTAACGAAAATTCTTACCGAAATAAATTAAAAAATGTGGATTTTACTCTGAATTACATGTTGCAAAAGGAATCGTGACAGACGTGAATCAGCCGGTATATATGGGATGAGAAAATTCTGAATCTACCAGTGCGAGGAAATGAGAGTTGGTTTGGAGCATGTAGTCGGTGTGGTAATCCAGTCCACTCGAAAACCACGAGCGGTCTTCTATACCTTATAATCGGATCATGCCAAATCCTGATTTACAAACTTTCTCCGTGAATTCTATCATTCAGATTTCCACTCCCTATTTTTCCACTTTCCAACTCTACGATCGGTCAGCACAGAGCTGGACCATTTGTAAAACGCTCAGAGATTTTGATCTACTTTTAGTTATTGGTTTCGTGCGGTTCGATCGTACGCTTTGCTTGTTTATGTGTAACGCGGATTTGGTTACCTCCACTTAAATCGGTTTTTACTTCCCTCAGGAATTTTGTCTCAATTGGATTGGAAATAATGAATACAGGTAATCCATTTTGGAGCACAAAAGAAACTGGATTAAACATTCGATGTATCAGGTCTAATGCATCATCCATTCTAACTTGACCGAAAATATATGGGGTTGGAAGATGGAGGGAGGCGAAGAAGAAAATATCTATTTGCTCCTGAACTTTTGGAGTCTCCTGTTTGTTTGGGTTTGTTTGGGTTGATAATCTGATTGCATCCTTTTCTAAGCTTGCTGATAGCGCAGTTTTATTTTTTCGCGACAATAAGTAATTCGTTACTAATTTCATTGATAGCTTATCGACTGAACCTTCACTGAGACATTTTAGGCGTCATCTTTAATTTCCACGTCTTTTCTTTTGTCTAGAGGGGGAAAAATAAAAAAAAGATTTTCGACTAATCTGAGAAACGTTAAATGTCCTCGTGTCTCTCTCGTCGCAAGGATGGGCGAGAGAGATGCGAATCTATAAATCCGACGACGTTGGATAGGATGAGTGAAGGCACGCGAAAGGGTGAAAAAAAAGAGAGGGCGGAAGAAAGAAGGGCGCCACATTTGAACCCCTCGTTGGGATTTATTTGATGCTATATATGGGTCAAAAGTAGACAAGATGGAAAAATGTTGAAACGGGAGATTGGGAAACGTCGGGTATACGTTGCGAGTACAAAAGGAGAAGAAACGGGAACGAGAGAGAGGGAGCGAGGAAGATAGCTATTGTAAAGTGTCTAGCCGTGGCTCGCCTGACTTTGGCCATCTGACATGATAAGGGCTTCGCAGATACGACGAAATCCTCGGATTTTTCTGTCGCGTTGCACACCGATTCGTTTTTCGTTTATTCAAAAAACTAGACGACCTACAGATTACGACAGATTCACATTTTCAAATCGGGTATATAAATACGTACCCGATTGAAATCGTGTTTGAAATCAATACTACATTCAATGGTGTCTACGACTTTTCTTCAGTCTTACTTTTCGAACAATTTTGATTTTTCGAGACACATTTTGGTGAATTCTTATAGATGATATTTATGAACGATTGCATCAATGGACACTTGAAGAAGTCTTCAAAGTGTATTTTTCACGTGAATATTTCGAGTACCAGATCATCCGAGTCAACATATAGATTCACTAGCTGCACTCCGCGGAAAACCGGAACTTCATGAAACTTAAAAAAATCTCAATTATTTGCTCATCCCACGGGAACACCGCATATATCCAGGATGAAATTTGTTGCCTATGTGTTAATCCAGATTGTAAGCTATCTCGGTACCAAATTCCATCCCGTTTCGTTAAGCCGTTTAGACGTGAAGTAAAAACATATTTAAATTATTTATCTATCCTACAGGAACACAGCACTTTTTCGGGATAAAAAGTACCCTACGTGTTAATTCAGAGTCTAATCTATCTCCATAACAAATTTCATAAAAATCCGTTCAGCCGTTTTAGCATAACGGAGTAACAAACCCAAACAAACCTTCGTCTTTATACTATCAGGGTGATATGTCGATGACTCAAAAAAAACCCTAGATTTCTCTAATTTTATATATTTGTCAAAACGTCACTTTTAGATCCATCGTTCATTTTTGTCACTCTAGCTACAATTTTTGTACTCGAATGACATTTTAGTCATTCGACTACAAAATAATGATTTCTTCAAGCGTAATTTCGATTGTTACTATGCGAAATAATCGAATGAATATTGAACCGGACCATTGCTATCGATACAACCAAAAGCGGAGGAAAAAATGTGTTGAGATAATTTGGTGCAACAATGTAAAATTTTGTCCGCGTTAATGGACACACATACACAATCGCGGTGGCCCTCAGTCTCCGAATCAAATTATTTGAGGTTTCGCGTCATCTTTTTCACACATATATATGGTACGTATATATGTATAAATATACAGACATATGTACATATAGATACGAGCGTACACATACATTGGCTCATACGCACGCGACTCGGGCGTGATTGCCGGGGAATTTCGCTCCCGGGCGAAGATTTGCCTACTCGCGACAATTTATCGTCAGATTGCGTCGGAGGTGTTCTCTCGGAGAATTTACCCCGAGCAAACACAGCGACAAAACGGGACCGAGCAAGATCACAAGGTAAAGAGGAAGGGAAAGAAAGAGAAGCAGCACGGGATGTTAGAGCTAACCCCAAAGTGGCAAAGAAAAATATAATCATTATAAGTCGAAAAGGCGACGAGCGCGGTTATGATCGAAAGCGAAAATGTGGGAGAGATTTCGTTCGCGCGGATTAAACTGAAAATGTAAAAAATTTTCTCAACCTCTCCGACGAGAACAAACACGACGAATCGAAGAAGCAGAAGAATCAGCTTAGCGGTGCTTTCACGAATGTTACAATAATTTTCTTTCTCGTTTTTGTCTCCTCCTGTTCTTGTATTCGTTGTCATTTTCAATTTGGTCTTGTTTCAACCACCAGGGTGGCGTCAGGACGAAAGAAAAAAAGGGTTAAGCCGAAAGAGCGAGCGACAATTGGGTCGATCGAGGATTTTCCAATCGACTGATCGTTTGTTCAATTATTGATGAGCTGTCGTATCCAAAAGAGCTGAAGAGTTACTCTAGTCACAAATTAGAACAATTTTTTTTCCTTTGAGGCAATTCGAATTGAAGAAGAAGGTGCAACGTATGACCTACGAATTATTACAGATTCTACCAATAAAACAACTAGATTTATTACTTTGATTTATTTACTTCAGTCGTGTCTTTCTACTAGTCAAAAATAATATTCGTAAGGCTTCCGTAACAACTATATAATTTAGCACGAGTACGGAAATGTTAAGATAGAAACACATAGACGTCAAAACGAATTTCCATAATTTTACTTATGCGTTGAAAATGATTTCTTTCGAATGACCATGATCTTACGATTGTCAAGTCAGCCTAACGCGTTAATAAAAATTACATCTGCATACAAACAATCAGAAAGTCGAAAGTGTCATGTGTATTATGATAAATTTCGTGGCTTACGTGCTCTTTCTCTTTCTCTCTCTGCTGCTTCCACCCTCCACTAATGAGCCACCAGCTGCTCTTGGACTCATCAACTGATAAACAAATAATTAATACTGCCTCGGTCCGGTTGCGTACGAATCGTAAATCTCACTCCCTCATACGAGAATGCGGCTTTTGTGATGTATAGCAAAGTGACTTACGTACACTCGTGTGCAGCGCAATTATGTTCTCGTGTAATATAAACAGTAGAGTAAACTGCCTCATTAATGGGACGAGAATATATACCTTTTTTAATTTATTTGTGCATTTTGTTTACTGGACCTTTGCTCTCGTTTCACGGAACGATCTAATAGTTGATACAATCGTGATGTTGCAGTTTGCAGTGTCGAGAAGCAGTGGAAATTCATTTTCTTACAATAGGTCCAATTCTTTTTAGTGAATAAGGACTGCTAAATTTATTCAGTTTTTTTTTTATATTATTCTTCAAGATTTAGAACGAACGAGGATTCTAGAGAGAAAAAAACAAAAATTTCCTTTATTTCGTTTATACAAACTTAATTACCAAATAGATTGGAAAGAATGACTGGAAGCGAAAAGAGCGAAATAGAACTTTCGAAAGTTTTTACAGCTGTAAATAGAATACTCAGACATTAGACGACGCCATTTTCGGTGCTCACCACAAGGGCCATTTTTTCTTACTCGCAAAGCATTCATCATCAGCAATCATTGCAACCGATGTACAAAACACGAAATCTTGGATGCCAATACGTTCGACGAAAAGCACGATAGACCTACTTCGAGATAAAATGACCAATGAAATACCCTGACACTTTGGGATCACAAAAAAACTTGCAACACAGGACAGTTTTAGTTTCAGCCGATGTTGTAATTTTGGAATTCGTTAGCGCGAAAAGTTCGAGAACGCTCGTTTTCTCTCCATTGCGATCAGAGGTCAATCGCATCAGTGCGCTACGTGCGGTAGAGCGCGTTTATTTGATTCTCGTGTACTTGAGAAGATACGGGCAAATTATAATTGCTTTGGAGGTCCTTAATGCTAAATACTGTTGACTTGAGTGCGGGTTCGTGTGAGCAGTAAAAATAGAAAGGTAGAGAAAAGAGATGCTGTCATAGCGAGAACAAGAGAGAAAGATCTTTGAAAGAGGGAGAGAGGAATGAGAGAGACAGATTATGCGACATGTCCATGCCGCGTGTTATACTCATTATAACCGGATGATATCAGCGGAGGCCTCCGTCCTCTCGTCCAATGAGCTTTAGTCTCAGTGAGATCGGGGCAAAGGTCCATACTCGTGGCCGAGTGTTCGCTACATCACTGGTCCATCGCCAAGTATCACCTCCACAGTCTTCATCAACGTTTTGGTCTGCAGTGACAACAAGTGGGAGAGTTTGTGCAGCGGATGACATATCAGCGCGAAGCTCACCCATTTTTGCCGGTAAAAGTGGCGAGAAGGCGCCATCAACGAAAGCTCATTATTGGAAACAGTTGCTGAATCTGGTTTGAGTGGAGAAGAAGGTTCAACCATTTCCTAGATGAACTTTCGCAATCAACGGCGCTAATGGAATTATCAGGAATGTGTGATCCGCTTCGACAACTTAAGGGATAGAGGCCGAAGTAGGCGCTGGAATAAATTTTGATCAGAATCAGAGATCGAAAGAAACCTATCGAGGTGCTGGATTTGGTTGGAGGAGCTTCAAGACAATAACAAAAATGCGTTGGGATTTAGCGTTATTATTGCTATTGTTGAGTTACCGTAGCGTCAGCGGTTCATGGCCGAGCATGGTAAACCCTCTGAACAGTGTTTGGTCCACGTTCTATCCGAGTGAGGAAGCCCCTAAATCAGATATTGCTACAACCGGCAACAGGGAAGACTGCTCAGATTGCTCGCGCAACCGTCATGTTGCAGCAACATCGTCGAATATCGATCGCGATCCCATAATGACGGAATTGCGAGTCGAGTATGTCAAGCAACAGATATTGAAAAAGTTGAGATTGTCGAAACCACCAGACGTTTCGATCTCAATCTCAACTTTACCCAAGCCACTGATAAACGGCCATGTGCTTGAACTACGACCGGGTGCCCCGCTCGAGCCGGAAAAACAGCCGGAGAGCTTTTACGGAAAGACAGATCAGATCGTTGTTTTTCCCAACGAAGGTGAGCGTTATGATTTCCTCATTTTTCTTAGTCATTTCATTACTCCGATGAGAGGAAACTGTAAATAACGAATTGTCAACGGGATGGCTATTAGACATTAGGCAATAGCCGGCTTTAGTCTTCTTCATAAGTCTAGATTCGTTTTAGAGTGGCGTCATGCCCTTAACGGTGATCGGCACCGAGCATGAAAATGCTTGACTTAAATATGGCACAATTAGAATATTAGCAAAATTTGTATCGCCTATATATGGACACAATCAATAAACATGTGTATATTCATTCTTCCGCTTATATGTCTGTCTAAATTTCTGAATGGTTCATGCTTATCCGGTCCAAAAAGGGAATCTAACAGGTTGATGAACTAAAAAAGATCGAAGTCGAGAATGTCGGGAAAATATAAGGAGCACCAAGAACGACAGAGAAATAAAAAGAGAGAGAAAGTGAAATAGTGGAGAAGTGTGGACAATGTCGGAAAGTTTTAGCAAAGCTCGTTAATTGGCAGCTCCATCTTATATACATTCATACATACTTTGAAATAAGGCAAATACGCGAAAAGTAGGGTTCTCTTCGCTTCGTGTACACGTATACATGGACGAATAACTAGGGACGCTCTTAATTATTCCTGCATTTAATCCTACCCTTCCCACGAAACTTTGGATTGGGTTTGGTGACGTGATAATAGTCCAGTAATTCCTACCAATATATATCTCCAACATTCATGAAAATATCATCAACCATTACTTTCACGGATAATTGAACATTTATTAATACGAATAATTAATTATTGTTAACGTACTTTCGGATGTTAGGACAAAAGGATTTTCAGGGAATTTTTATGATAATAATAATAAACCGAACAAGGTGAAGATTTGCAGATTTCTTTTATAAAAAAATACCCCAACAAGAATGGTCTCATTTTTACGGCTGCGTTTTGGATATTTTTTTAAATAAAAAATTGATTTACGAGCAAGTTCTGAATGATGGGTCTCTATAAATCTCTAACACCAAAAAGCACTGACCGTTTGGGAACGTGAACATTTTCGTCCGATGAAAAATATCTGTTTGTGGGGTTGCTGCGCTACTCTGTGATGACGTTAAATACCAAAATGTCATAAGCAAACGCAGTGTGCGGGGATGAATTTTCATTCTGTTACTCTGCGGCCACCCTCATATCCGCGGCCGCCGAAAATCAGCAACAATGAAGTATGTTCGTGCTCTAATTGTGTGCGTTAGACGCAAACGACCGCGACGACGGACCAAATATTAACGGCGCTTTTTGGGTCTCTCGCTGTACTGGTAAAATCAAAATCGTCACCTCAACTGTATATTGTTTTGCATATGAAATTTTATTTGATCGTTAATCAATTTTTGTGTCTGTTTTGCCTGCCAAAATGCTTTTATCGAGCACGTGAGCTAGGACCTCATTGCTATCATATGAGAATAACTGGATATTGATGATATACTTTTTTATCATGATGTGGTTGAAGGTTAGAAAATTGAATTTAACCCTCAACGGCCACACCGGGGCAAATAGTTACCCCAGGCTCAGAAAAAGTAAAATTAAAGGTATAAAACCTTTGAAATTGATAAATGCAACGACATCTGCTGGTCTTAGACAAATGCGAGATGTGATTCCATTACATAGGATAAACATAATTTGGTGTTTAAAATAAAAAATTATATAAAAACTACATTCATTAGCACTTGCTAAAACTTCATTGATATTTCCCAAATATTTCGAAATTCTCGAAAAGTTGTACAAAAAGAATCATGAATCGCGAAATTTTCAAATACGATCACAAATAAGTAGTCCACATTTAGCAAAAAAATATTTTCAGATTTTCGTATGATATCTTCGCAAATTCCATGAAAATGACACTTTAGCACGAAACATCGGTCGAACGTGCAGATAGTGACGATTTTTGCGTGTATTTATATATTGTTCACTATTGCACGTCGAATATATACGAAATCGATGGAAAATGCGTGAAAACGCAACTTTCGGTTGAAAAATCTCTCAAATAACAGTAAAAAAAAAGTTGAGATTAATAATTGATATTTTTTAAATATTTTTTATATTTTCTCCTCCGACTTCTATGGTGGCTTGGCATGTTGTGTTTACCCCTACGAGTATATCTATATCGCCCATTACATCCGATCGGTATTATGAGGTTGAAGTTCGCAACGTTGCGAGGCATCAAAAATCTTTATTTTTTAATTTCACTATTTTTTTCTTCAATGTAATCGTAATTAAAATACCTCAATAATTATACGAATCTTTATTGTGATAACATAGAATTTAAATATGAAAAAAGTATATAATCTAATAATAGATTTAAGGAAATAAAAAAATGAGAAAATAAATTACGTTGCGTCGCAACGATGCGAACTTCAAGTCCATCGGTATTTCCGTTTCACGAATCCAAACATAGGTACATACGCTTCCACATACGCCCTTATCGCACAGCAGTATCGCGTGAACTTCGCGATTTCACACGCATATCCGTGATGCCTCGCGCCCACCCCAATATCGCACACAACCCAACACTAACACTCCACGCACCCACATTTTTACACAATAGTGGGGATATCGATCGACCGAGACGAGCGATATAGTCGCACGCTAAACAAAATAAACTTTAACTCCAGAAAGGTAACCTTATTTTTGACCTGTTATGGTAACTTGGGGTGATAAACCATCCCAATTTTGAACAATTCATATATCCGGTAAAATTTCACGAAATGGGTTCAACTTGGACTCATTATTTTTATTTTTTAATGCGAAATCACGTAGACGGCCGTTCCGCTCGAAGTAGGAAAAGTTCGTAAAAAATGAGGTGAAAAGAAGAAAAACATGAAAAATTTGTAAAAATGACTTTTTTATTGACGCGCTCGGGGTGGTCTTTCAACCGAAGGTTCTAGAGTTAAAAATCAATTTCGCGAAACTTTACTTCTCGATAACTCAAAACTATTGAAATGTGTCAAAAATACATTTGGAGGATGTCTCTTTATATGAGATGGAACATTTGTGCAAATTGTTAACCACTTCGAGAGTACCAACTTTTCGAAGCTTTATTCTATTCATTATTAATTAAAACTTTTTTGCTAATTCAGCACATCTTTTTATCATGGGGTGCGAAAAAACGTTTGGTATATCTTGATAGCCAAAATAGGTCAAAAATAAGGGGTTGGGTAGGAAACACGATCTTCGATTAACCAGAAGACTCAAAATTCCGAAACTACAAATTTCCTAAAGATCATGCCAGCAAAAGCACGAAATTTTTTTGGGTTTGTTTGGGTTCGTTAGTTTGATTTAAAACCTTTGATTTCAAACAAACCCAAACAAACTAAAAAATTTACAAAATTTGTAGTTTCGGAATATTCAAATTCGGAATTTTAAGCCTTCTGGTCATTCGAAGTTTCCTACCCCCATTCGGAATGTGGTAGGAAACCCGAATATAAATATTCGGTATATAAATGCTTTGGAATTTCTCAATTTTATTTTTGGACTGGGCCATTCCAAAAATAAAATTGAGAAAGTCCAAAGCATTTATATACCTTGCATTTCAACGATTCGATGTTATTGTATAACTTCGTTCTCTTTTCTTTTTTAGGAATCGCCGATATGAAGCACTGCCGCCAGAGCTCGAATCATCTCGCCGGTTTCAACCCTGCGGCTTGCTTCACGTTTTACCTGCCAAAGGAGATTCTCTTCGTGGACGTGACTTCGGCCGAATTGTGGTTCTACAAAGAGTCCGACGAGAATGACATATTCAATCAAACCTTCGTGCTATCTGAGCTCGATCATTGGGATAAAGGCGAGAGCTTTGAGAAAAACGCCATCATGGGCATATTCGAAACTTCAATCAGCGGTGAGCAATCTTGAGAATTATTATTTCGTCCATCGGAGAACAAAAAATTGAAAAGGAGATAACAAGAAACAAGCATTGGACATTTTTCGACAGTGCTATTTTCGAGGATTGTCAAAGTGTCACGTGTCATTGTCAGTGAACATGTCACGTAAAAAGTTCGTGACACGTTCACGAATACGATTTAAAAAAACGATTTTTTGAAATTGCTAACTGCATATAACCCCTTAATGCGACCGATTGTAAGTTCCGAAAATTACTTTAAAAATTGACAAAATCTTTTGCTCGTTTAATTTGTTGAATGGGTATATTCATCAAGAAAAATGAAAGTTCAGCACGAATAACAAAATTCACGAATACAAAACATTTTGATTAAAAAAAAAATGTTTTCACACCGGCACAAAAGTGACACCTGTTTACCGTTGTGCCATTTTTTCTACTCGGCAACCAAAAGGTTCGCAGTGATGAGATCTTACAAATAATTATCGTAAGAGATAAAAAATGAATGTCTTTGTAAAGATTATCCAGATGTAAGGTGCTTTACGCCTACATTTCGAAGGGTTCACCGATGAAATAGTTGATGCCTGCTTCGAAGTAGTCCAACGTTAAAAAATGGTAATAACCTAGGTCTTTTTTATTCCCGATCAAAGAGGGTTGGGTGAACACCGACATGCGTTTCAGCGTGAGAAAATGGGTCCAAGGAGGTGGCCTGAACCACGCGATTCAAATCGCGTGTAGTTCTTGCTCGATCGATCGGGAAACTGCGCCGGTATCGATCGAAATGACGCTTAAGCCATTTCTCGTTATCCACACGTCGCCGCTGCCGCAAAAGAATCGACCGAAAAGAAATTCGAACTGTCTACCAGAGATGAAGGAGTGCTGTCGAGACGATTTGTATATAAGCTTCGAGGATATTGGCTGGAGCGATTGGATATTACATCCCAGTGGATATCACGCTTATTTCTGCCGAGGATCGTGTTCCTCAGCTGCCTCTTTGACCATGAGTGGCTCATCGTACAACAATGTCATACGGGTCCGTATATAAATTCTCTCTATTTTAACCCTACAACTCGTGGGGTTAGGGTAGGAAACCCGAACTTCGATTGACCAGATGGCTCAAAATTCCAAATTTTAATAGTCCGAAATTAAAAATTTCGTAAAGGTTTACGGAATTTGTTTGGGTTCGTTTGGGTTCGTTAGTTTGATTTAAAACCCTTGATTTTAAACAAACCCAAACAAACCCAAGAATTTACGAAATTTGTAGTTTCGGTCAATTCAAATTCGGAATTTTGAGCCTTCTGGACAATCGAAGTTCGGGTTTCCTACCCCAACCCAACTCATGTACGATTTTTTCCTACCTACAAACTCATGACTTTGTTTGTTTATTAAGAAGATGTAGCACAGCAAATGCGATTGCATTAACATTTCGTCAACATTAACAAATAAATTCCATGAAAAATTCGTTAAAACTTCGGCATGCGCTGAAGCTTTGGTCAATTTTGTGTTTTTCAATACGTACCATATCTTAAATCCTTCTTAACAGTTCAGGGTTTGCAAAATTGAATTAAAAATGAAAAATAAGAATTACATGGTGACAAGAAGCCTTGAGCATCAAGGAGTTACAAAAGTATTTGAATTATTTGCTCATCAGATAATGCAGGTTATAAGCTATACCCTCACCAGATTTCACCCGGATCCGTTAACCTCTTTAAGTACGAAGAAAAAAAATATTTGAATTATTTGACTATCCCACGGAAACATTGAATAACTTCGGGATAAAAAGAAACCTACGTTCTAACACTGACTGCCATGGGGGTCACCAGTGACCGGCACATCCATATGAACTACGTTGCAGAAATTGATCATGGCAGTCAAAGGGTTAATTCAGGGTCTAATCTATTTCCATACTAAACTTCATCAAAATCTGTTCACCCGTTTTACCGTGAAGAGTAACACACATACATACCCACAAATTTCGGTTTTATGATATTAGCGTGATTCAACGATTTTGATATCGATGCTACCGATTTTCAGATTGGATAATCGGTATCGTACCGATTTCCATTGTTGAGGCACGGAATTTCATTGAATTTACCTCAAATTATGAATGTTCCCATTTATTGACGATCTCTATTGATTTCATCGATCGAAAAAAGAACAATGGCAACTGCTAATTTTCGTCGAGAGAGATTTGCTTTTTTGGCGCGGCCTCGGCATCAATCGTTCCCCAATCACGTACTCTTGTATCAGGATATAGAAATAAAAACGGCTGGAAAGTTGGCGCTTCCCGCAGCAGAGAGAACAAAACGAAAAGTTTCCTGCATTGTATATTTGCCAACAAGGCGATTGTTCGTCGAGTCGAGCAACGAACCCAAAGGACATTGACGATTCGTTATTGTTACAGAGGTTGTTAACGAAAAAGGGCGGCGTGCAACACCGTAAGAGTGAAATCGTGCCGTGCTGTTCGCCAACGCAATTATCACCGATTCAGTTACTCTACGTGGACACGAACAACACGATAACTCAAAAAACGTTGCCGAACATGGTCGTCGAAGCTTGCGGCTGTATGTAAACAAAGATCCGCGTCCTCTGACTGCCTACCTCCACTTTCGCGTTATATCGTTACGAGCACTTTTTCCTCTCCTGCGATTTGTCATACTAATGCTATTCGGCCCAAACAACCCGGATATTCCATTATTTTCATTTTTCGTTCATTCGAATTCGTATCGAATCGAAGTCACGAATCACGGGACTGAACTAAAACTTTCCTTTTTTTTTTTCAATAATCCGTTACGACATCGAAGTTTGCATCGTCGAAATGCAGCAAAAATTAACTTTCCTCAATTACGTTAAATTATTCTTGGCAAAGTTAAGCAGGATCAAATGCAATTTGACATTGCTAAATAAATATAATCTACAATTAATTTGATATAGTATAATTATATAGATTATTTTTATGGTTTTATAATGTATATAATTATTTAGAAATATAATTATAAGAAAATAAATTATAATATAGTTTATATGATAGAAATTATAACCTCGAATTGCAACGAAAAAAAGTCTGCATAATAATCGTTCCGTTACGATGCAAACTTCAGTGTTATACGTGTGTGTGAATACGAGATGAAAAAACACTGAATTCTGACCAAGCCGATATTTCAACTGGAATAATACAGTAATTACAGAAAAATAATTAAACGACAAACATATAAATATAAAATAACAATGACTTTGTAATAATAATAATACTATTAATTCTGACCATTATTATTAACATCACTATCATCGTTGCTATTAGTCGATCATAGCAACAATAAGAATTATTATTAAATAATACAAGATTTCGTTACTAATATTCCCAATGTTATCATTATTATCGACTTAACAACACAACAATATTATACATATTGAATAATTTTCTATGACATATTTGTAATCATATATCAATTGTACATAATATTGACACAATTATGTAATACTAACAACCAGTATTATTGTTAATATTATTATTCTTGTTGTTGTTGTTATCATTTTCATGAAAATAACAACGATAATAATAATAGCAGCAGTAATAACTCGAATAATAACGTAAACATAAAAACAAACATAAATCTAATAATAGTAATTAAATTACACTAATAACCATAAATGTATGACGTAATACCTAAGACGAAAAAACGAGTAACCGTGACAGTATTCTTCCTTGCGCCGCACCCCAACCTTACGATTTTCAATAATCCGCGACCGATACTTAGCGCAATTTTTCGCGTCAAATACATTTTTATCTTCGGTTTGCTATATTGCACCGACAACTTAGTACCCTGCTAATACGTAAGACGTTACAAACCTTCGACGTACGAGTAAAAAAGGGGAAGCATCGAGTACAGGAAAAAAATTCGCGTGTCCACGATAATGAGCGAAGATAATCTTAAAAAAGAATAGCAAATGTGCTGGGGCATTTTCTTACGTAGCTCAATGCTCGCTTGAGGAGAAAAATGAAAAAATGATTTTAAGTCCCGGGCGTGCGAAATGGATCCACGAAACGCACATTTTTTTATCAGATGAAATTTCTAAATTAATTTCGGCTTACTTTTCATTTTTTTTTTAAATTTTACTTGCATCGAAATTACGAAAATTTTTGGTCGAGTGACGAAACACAATTTTTCTTTAAAGCGAAAAATTCTCACTAGTTCGAGAAAGCTTCGCCAGGGAAAAACGTGAATTGATTTATTCCTTTTTTCTTTCAGACCGCGAGTTCAAAGTTTCTTTCTTGTTGTCTTTGTGATTTCTTTTGAGCATTACCGAGCTCAGATGCGGGTTAAGGAAAGGTGGGGAGGGGGGAGAGAGAGAGAGATAGAGCGAATGAAAATGAGAGCTCAAGGGTTATCGTGTTGAAATAAAAATTGTCAGGGAATAAAACGCGAGAGCATTGCCGAGTGTTGGCATTTGGAGCGCGCACGAGGTGCTACAGTCGGGCCTCGATTTCGGGACCGTGAAAAGGTCACGCAAAGTCATGCTCTATCGTTTGCCAGAATCGTAGAAATTTCAATCGTACAAATTCGTCTCTACCCCGATTTTGAAGCCTTCAGTTCTACTTCGCGACACTCAAAGAGCCAACATCTTCTCAGCTTTGCCCCGAAAAAACAACACACTTTGAGAATGCTTTTTTAGAGTCTGACGAAATCTCAAAAATTATTCGAGAGAAATTGTAAAAAAAACATACAAACGCTACATGACGTAAACCGTAAGTTAATTGTCAAAATTACTTTTCATACATTCTAAATTATTTTTAAAATTCATTCTGACCACTTAAGGCATACATTTTTTAGGTTGAAATACGTCGGTCTGACGTTTTGGATATTTGAATTATTTTGTACTTAGAAAACTTATTTTGTACTTAGGAACTCGCGTAGAAAATTAGACTCCTGATGTTACGGCCGAACACGTCAGAGTGAAAAAATTTAGAACATTTATTCCCTTTTCAGAATCTTACTTGTCCCAAATCGAGGATCTACTTTACAGTTTTTCGGTCGCTTGTGGCCGAGACAGTTTTTCGTATATCAGATAAACACGACCACAAAGTCTCTCTCTCTCCCTTCCCCTCTCCCTTCCCTTCTCAATGCATATCGAGTTCCTGGAGTTCGCTTAATATCATCCTTCGCGGAAAAACTCAAAAATAAAAATTCCAAACACGCAAAAACTTCGAGGATTTTTTTTTTAAGCTGAAGTATGCACAATGATGATGCAACTCAAGATGATTACTTTATTATTTCTTCAGCTCTCGATTCTCATCCGTGAATTTCAACCATAAATAGTAAAAACATGTTTAAAACAAGAAAAAACAAGATACGAATACGAATATGTAAAAAAAAACCCGTTGCTTTAAAATTATTCTGAGAAAACGACAATTTCTTTAAAACTGATAATTGTTCCTGCCTATGTACATTACTTCATCAATGCAAAAGTAGATGCTCCATTGCGTCTATGATAAATGTAACTCGGCTTAGTTTTAGATTACGAACTATTTAAATTATTGTGTAAGTCGACGAGTACTATTTTTTTTTCCACAAAGAAATTTTCAAAAATATTTTTTTTACCCGTACTACTCACTACACGTTTTACTCATGAATAGAATCTTTCGTTCGAAGATCGCAGTACTGGCGTTCGTATCATTCCACGTAACGAGACTTTTGTTTCAATTTCTTCATTTTTTTTGGTAAAACCATAATTTTCTGATATAGACGAGAATAATCGTTTAAATAAATCTACGATCTTTTGGACGCAAAAAAAAAAAACAAAAGCCGTACAAGAAAAATGAGTTTTTATTGCGATGCCGGTTTCGACATAATTGGGAATGATTGTAAGTATGTCGATCGAACAATTGCACAGTGGATTAAAAGTATTTCCGAACTTTGCGCTTCTGAAATAGGGCCTTGAAAAGAAAAGTGTACTTTTACCAATTACCGTCCATGGTTGATGATGCCGAATGAGAATGTGGTTATTAATCTTCATGTGAATAATGAACGTTAATGGAAATCCCTAATGGATGTTAATGGGAGATATGCGAGGGGGGGGGGAGTGCGTTTTTACCCACCATGGAGCTGTGCGTGCTTATACAGTGTGATTTACAGCCATTAGGATTCCGTTAGTACAGAGTGAAGCAGAACTTTTATTTAACACTGGCTAAAACTAAACCTAATTTCTTTTTCCTTCACCGTATTTCAATATTTAAAGAATATTTGATTTTTTACGTGTTTTTAAGGAACAATACCATTATGGTTGTTGAGTGAATTTATTTATCCGTAATTGGCTCATCAATATGTTCAAATACCTGACATTTTATGTTACGATTTTTTTTTTAACTTGTTGCTAGTTGTTTTTGAATAAATGATTTTTCCAATGTTCGTAGCACGTTCCGTCATTGTTTCGTCCACATTGAACTCATTCAGTGAGTTTCGTCACGATCGTTACTTTAAAATGGGTTTAAATCTTCCAGTTTTACGATCATAAAATTCTTCGGAAATTATGGGTTTAGGAGTGATTTTCTGGCTAAAAGAGAACCCTGATGATGCGAATCACCCTATATGTAGAACAAGATGACGCACAACGTATCATTATTTTAACGAATTTTCATTCTTATCACAGTATTCTGATTATAAAGGACCATTCGTAACCAGTTTTTATAAACCTGTTAGCGCGCAATAAAGATACCATATTTTTGCAAATATGTTCGAAATACCAAATAATGAAATCCAACAAAATACGCCGATTATTCCAAGCACGTGGGTACAGTGCGTCGAGTACTGCAGAATTATAAAAATGTTCACTTATTGGTAAAAATTGATTAACTAAAATTAATTAAGATACATTAATTGAATTACATATGTAAATTAAATTAAATTATTAATTAAAGTAAATATGGAAAAAGGCCAAAAAAATAAATGCACTGTTAATAATAATACTATCGATCAGAACAAAAAATTCAAACTACTACAGAAAGTGAGGTTATATTCGTCGTTTTCCCCCAGGTGAAACATTTTTTTTTCCCAAGGTTCAAATGAATTGTTTAGTTTTTACAAGCGACGAACGTCTGACAAATAAAAAAAATATACGTGCCACACTGTACCTCGTAACGTTTCCCCCCCCCCCCTGCCCCCGCGCTCGTATATAATCATCCGTAAAATGTATTCGGACGCCTTGCTCTACGAAAGTTATCATTATTCATAAGTTCCGTACTGAATAGTAATATTCTTATGTCGCGTGTGTATGTAAGCTCGCAAAACTTCGAAAAGTTCGATCGACGTTTATACCCCGAGCGATTACCAAATAAAATGTTTAACTCGAAAACGCTTTCGAAATAAAGCTGTAAAGTACTTACGATTTTTGTCTATGCTAACCACCCACTTCTCGCAACTGCCGTCCGAAGTTTTGTTTACATTTTTCAAGGTTTCCGGGTCCGCCATGTCGTGCGAATGTCCGAATGACAACAAAAAGAACACGTAACACACCTGCGCATGCGCGCACTTCGGACGTGCACGCAACGAACGCGGACCTAACGCGATCTCAAAGGCCTCGAATAGCGCCACGAACGAATTAAACGTACACAATTTGGGGTTTTTGGTCCTCCAAAATAAACACTCTACACTTTATAGGTCAAAATATCACTTTTCCTTTACTGATTTTACTCGCAGGGACAGTTTTCGTTTTTTTATGATCTTCGTCGCTACTGTTCGGATAACGAGGAGAACCGGAAGAGAGACTCTCGAAAATCTCTAACCGTTTTTATATCCGGAGGAAACCACCCGCTACTCGTCGCAGCGTCGGTGTACGAGTATTTGTTTTCGCCGTTGGCGCTGTCGACCCTCGTCTTTTACCGCTTGCTGCTCGGTCGGTAAATTGCCTGGTGACGGAACCACCACAGCAACATGCCCAACCGATCCGCATCGAAACATTCTAAAGTTCATGATTGATAACTTTATTTAAGCGTGGTAAAAGTATACGAAGGAAAAATGAAAATATAATGGACGTGTATTTCACATTAGTCTCGTAGACTCGAAAGAACGAAGACCAAAGAGGCAACACGGGCAACTCGACATCGCGGTTAAACGTTGGCGCGAATGACCGTCGGCAATGAAGATGGCAGTCGGTCACGTGCGTTTTCGTTTCTTGCGGAAAAACTATATTTTATAAAAATAGTGAAACCGCTTCGCGTTTCTTTTCGTTTTATCAAATGCTATTAGAAAAAAAAAGAGGGCAATCGACTGTGATGAGCGTTTTGCGGCATTTAGCGAATATTCAGGATTTACATTATCGAAGTCGTGCTCGACCGTCGCGAAGATGCTGCCACCTGCATGCTCGCGTCTGGCAAACCTCGAGGGGCTTCGTGAGTGCGTATGTATACGTACCTACGTTCAGACCGAAAATTTCGAGATGTGCGCCGCTCCCGAGATTCCCCGGAACTAAATGTCACAAATGTCGGACGACATTTTCTCGCAATCGTCAACAAGTATCTACAAATTGTCGATTTTCACGGATTTCCAGAAACATGCAAAGGAATAACGTGATTGAGGTCTTAAAATGTATGTTTTGAATGTGGCTACGCGGCTCTGCTCCTCTCCAAGTCACGATATTAGCCAAACTTTTTATTTTACCGCATTTCTATCACGACGCTCGCGTGGTAATACAGTCTGCATGTTTTTTTCGATTCGCGGATTTTTACGGACAGACAGCCGTTCTTCTATTGATTTGACATTGTGTAGTCAAATTTTGCTCACTCCTGTAGAGCCGTTTAGGAAATCCGTGGGTATCTACTATACTCCATTGGCCATACCGACCGAGCTGGGGTATCGCCCTCTCTTAACGGCGGGAATGAAAATTATCGAGTTCGAAAAAAACGTCGCGGGCTTCCATCTATACACTTCAATGCGCCGCCCCGTTTCGCCGCAGAACGAACGGGGCGCTAGTAGCGTACCTACCAGACACAACCAGTAAGGCCACGCCATTGTGCGCATTGTGCGTATTCATTCGGTTGAAATTCGTGTCGGACGCGTAAATTCAGTAACGAAAATTCGGTCAAACGAGACAGTGATAAATACGGATACAAACATAAAGAATAAAAGGCATACATCGAGAAAAAGTAAAACGTATATAAATTACAAAAACCGTAAAGTTCGTCTAGAAAGTTCGCGTGGACGTCGATAATCTAACGCGGATATAAAAGAGGAGAGAAAACTCCACGAGGTAACGAACACACGCACAACCTACGGGCCGTATTCCTACGACGCTCTGATCGCAGCGATCGAATTGTTTTTTCAGCGTAGTTTTTTCCTCCCAAGTTTCCTCGTCGACCTCGTACAACGGCCGGCTTGCGCTTCGTTCGGCCTAACCGTTGCGATGTAACACGAAGACAAAAAAAAACGTTTTGCGCATTGGCTCCCTCGAAGTTTCGGGTTTTGCGACTGGTACTAGCGTCGCCCTGTAATTTCTCGCAAAAATTTGGTTATGATCGTTTTTTTTTCCACAATACATTTTTCCGAATGATCTTTCACGCGAAAATCAAAAGTCTCCGAAAAAAAATGTAGTGACAACGTGGTGAAGACGACGTTGCTATTGGACTCGAAACGACGCGTCGCTTAGAGGAACTCGAATGAATAAATTAACGTCACAATGTATTATCTTTGAGACATGGATGTCTTTGACGGGCCTCATATGTGATGGCGATTACAGATTGTTGCCGTTCGCACGTTCTTTTTTGCCACGTATATCCGTTTCAATCGTTTTTACGCATTGTATACTTTACTTCCCATTTACCTCAGGCTATCCAACCTTTCAAGTACAAAAACAAGGAACATCCGTGTCAAATGCATTTTCCGTTCTACAAACATACTGCAAATTCATTTTGTCGAAGGACGAAAATAAAGATTGCTTTAAACATCGGAAATAAAAAATATTGGCTGAGCTTGATTGACATAAAAGTTGACCAGCTGATCTTTATACATACGCTATATTATATTATACATTGGGAAAATTATGATGATGCTTTAATCTCGGCTAATAACCTGCCCTTTTTCAGAAAACTAGACAAAACATTATCTAAGTTTACGAAGGTAACTGATGGATACTTTGAAATTTACAAACAAACATTATTTCAATGTTCCTTGCTGAATGGCAATAGCGGAAAAGAATGGCAGAACTTTCTAAAGTTTGTCGGCATCTATCTGACACGTTTATTCATTGGAAAAGATCACGAAACCTCCATTTAATTATGCTGTTTACTTCTTCACAAACTAAAAGCTAGCTCGGTTGTAAAATCATTTGTTAATTCTATATACAAAATATCTGTAAAATAAGGGGCAACAGGTATAAAACAAAAGGAAGGAAAAGATAAGTTATATTTGTGATTAACAAAGTATTGTCTTAATGCCACCAACAAACTAGAAAATTTATCAATCGACGTATGCAACTTACTATCGGTAACTTACTATCGTCCCGTAAGCTCCAATATACAAAATAATTTTTAATGTTGTGATATTTTCATTGGTAAGTCAGTATTGCTAAAAACGTCTTTATGTTTGTCCATCAATCCAATAACAGTCTTTCTATTATTAACACCAAGATACATTCTTCACGTAGAACGTATTCAAGGCATGCGCCAAAAACAAAAACATGCTTCAGGCTGAATAAACAATGTCCAAAAATCAATTTGACAGATACATTGAAAGCCTTCTGCCGCATCAGTAAACCGAAGAAGGCTGCATTGAATGTGAAAAGAAAGAAGAAACGCAAACGTCATACTTCCAGAATTCGCGACGCTGCAACAACGAGACGACTCATTCTCAGTATTTTCTTGTACTTCACAGACATCCGGCAGATGACTCGGACGTAATCATGTACAGCAGCGGGATAGATCCTTGGGAGCCGGGCTATGGACCCGAGAGGCGAACTACCCACAACGCCGATTACGTAGATTACCGGAATAGCAACGACTATCGAAGCAGTAGATCCCCCGAGTACGTTGATCATCGCGACAACGATCATCGCGACAGGGATCACCGCAGTCCGGAGTACAGAAACCATCGTGGCCGGGATCGAGACCGCGAGCGTGATCGTTCGCGCGATCGCCGCGACCGCAGTCGGGAGGATCGGGATCGCGGCAGTTATCATCGGGATCGCGACGATCGTTACAGTCGTCGTGGTGGATGCGATCGTGATTCGTCCGAGCGCGACCGAGATCGCGATCGCGATCGTGACCGCGACAGGGATCGGGAACGGTCGAGGCGCGACAGAGATCGCGATCGCGACAGGGATCGTCGCGGTAAGAGGGACGATCGTGATCGTGATCGCGACGATGATCATAGCCGGGAAAGTTTGGACTTCGAGCACGAGCACAACCGGGGCTATGGATCCTCGATGGAGGGTGTACATTACAAGTCGCAATCTCCGAACAATACGATCATGATACGAGGGCTGGCTCAACATATTACCGAGAACGACGTAGGTTGGATAACCTCCCGAATCCGTGAATATTTCTGCTTCGTCGGCAGCAGGAATAATATCGGATCCTCACCCAAAAAAAAACTCAATGCTTATCTCGTACGGACCAGATCTTTTTTTCTTTGATATATACTCTTCCCCAATTGGAAGAGAAGTCAAAAACGTCAAAACGAGAAAACAATTTTTCGGCGACGTCGTAATGAGTCGGGGTTTAATCTTCGTTTCCTTTTACTCAATGGGTTTTTTATTAAAAATAGCACGCGACTCGTCAAACCGATTTTCAACATTATATCCCTTTCGAACTTTCACGTACCCATCCTATTTGCTTTTGCTCCCCTGTTTTATCGACTGGAAAGGTACAAAGTTTCCCAAAACTGTTACGTTTGCACTTTGTGACTTTTTCTCACTCTCTTGGGTAAAGAAAGTGTTCTCGTTAAATTGTTATTGATAATTGCGATCTGTATCATTGACAGGTACGGCAAGACATCCTGAACTGTGGTTTAATGCCCAAGGACATCAGGCTGATACGAAAAAAAGATACAGGTAACTATCGAATGAAAAACAGAATGAAAATGAAACGAACGATTTCGCTCGTTCTGTGGCTCGACGATTGAAAGATACTCTCTGCCCTCCCCTCATCCCCCCAATCACTTTTTACACCGAATCAAGTAATTACGAACACCATCTCACGCAGGAAAAGGAACTGCGTTTTCCGGATTTACCTTTTTTCTTACCTTATTTTGTATGTCTACTCATTTCATTAATACTCCTTCTTTTCGTATTGTCCGACTGCACGTTCATAACGCTTGTACCACTTCGAAGTATTATTCGAATGAACATATATATTTATATATATATACCGGCGATCTTTTCGTTCGTTTGCGAGAGAGAGAAATATAAAAAAAATATCGCGCAACTTAGGAAAGTTGTTTTGGTATACGATCCGCGAGCGCTCCAGGTAAGTAAAAGAGGAGTGTCCAAGAGGAGCGCGCGGGAAAACAAAAACCAGGAGTACGTTTTTTGAAGGATTCGCACACGACACACAATCGAGATAAATAACCGCGTTTCGAGACTTGTTAAACGGTGAACCGAAGAAGAAAAGAAAGAGAAAGAAAACAAAAAGAACGCTCATCCAAGGCAGTGTGAAAGGCAGTTGGATTTCTTTCTTCCACTTTTCGTTTAAAAGCGATGCTCGTGGTGAGAATACTGTGCGTTGGGTCGTTGAAGTATTCCGAAGTATTTTTGCGATGAAACGCGGAAGCTGGAAAATAATGTACAAAAAAAAAAACAAACAAACAAAAATGGGCTTTCACACGCGCGCTACGCACACGCCAGAAC